>KQ997108.1:97463-125560 GCA_001598015.1 Dorcoceras hygrometricum | reverse complement strand
AAAGATATTCTTAAGTTCTTACGAAGGACTAAGAATATGTTCATGGTCTATGGGGGTGGTGAACTGAAATTGGAAGGCTACACAGATTCTAGCTTCCAATGTGACGTGGATGATTCGAAGTCTACCTCTGGATTTGAATTCATGCTCAATGGTGGTGCTGTCTCTTGGAAGAGTTCCAAGCGAGACACCATCGTGGATTCAACCACTGAGGCTGAGTACATCGCAGCATCAGCTGCTGCTAAAGAGGCGGTTTGGATAAGGAATTTTGTCCAAGAGTTGGGCGTCATTCCTGATGGAGTTGGTCCAGTCCCGGTGTAATGCGACAACACGGGTGCCGTTGCGCAAGCAAAGGAGCCTAGGTCTCATCAAAGATCCAAACATATACTGAGGAAATACCACATAATCCGGGATATTGTGGCTAGAGGTGACATAGCAGTTGAGAGAGTCGCCTCTGCGGACAACATTGCTGATCCACTTACAATGACCTTTCCAGGACCGTTGTTTGAAAAACATCACGAAACAATGGGAATGCGTCTGATGAGTAGTTGGCTATAGGGCAAGTGGGAGATTGTTAGAGTAGATGCCCAACTAGCCAACTTGTGGCGTGTGGGTTTTATTGACTCTTGTATATGACAATCTTTATATATGTTATTCGCATTTCTTTATGGCATTCTTTATTTTCATTATATTATATGATGTTAACAATTGTGTTGGATAAAGACCTAGAATGCACCATAGTGTATGTTAGATGTGATAGTGGATATGATGGCTATCATGAAACACATCTAATAGTCACTGTGTATTATGAATTCGTTCCTAGTAGATTGGGCCGTCAAAATGAGGATAAGGCCGCCCGAGCTTGAGACTAGCATCTGCGATGCGAAGTACCATGTTTCATTGGTAGGGAACATTGTGATGTTCTGAGCATGCAGATGGATAGTGACCTGGTGATCTATCAAACTACCCTTGTTCGGACTTTCCAAGTGGTTACCATTTGTCGAGTGGATAAGTCCGGGGTCTTGGTTGTACTGATTAGTCCTCACTACTCGAAACTCCATTGAGGCTCTACATGATAGGCGCCTCACTTTGACCCGTTTGCCGACTCACTTGGGGTCATTAGGCGGCGGGATTGGGTGAGGTCCCGATGCATGTAGGAGTCGATGCTTCGTTGTCGAGGATTCACCGCTCGCTTTCATGCGTGGATATCCTATGCTATCTGAGGGGATAATAGTGTATAAATCTCTGGCTAGAGTACTGGATGTGTTTTAGGTAAATGGGTTTACCTAGTAATACTCGCGATGTCACTATTCGATCTCCAAGATGTATGCATAGTTATCGGATCTCTAGCGACTCTCGATTTACCAATGGTCGTTGATCTGATCGGGATATATGTGTTGAAAGGACCGTACTGTACGTTATCCACGACCAACTGGTTTTTGCAAGCACTATCAGTGATACCTAGGGGATCATGGCGCGATGTTTCTAGGCGCTTTACCATGATCCGATGGGCAAGTCCGAAATTGTGATTTCGGAGCCACAATGGTTGTGGGCCCACGGCTAGCTGTATCCCTGAACCATTGAGGGTCACACAAGTACTGGATTCATGATTCCCGCATGGAAACTGAGCTCAATGTGTTGAGCATAGGAAGAGGATTTTAGGGAGTGTGACTTCCTAAAAGTCAACAGGGGTCAAATTGCGATTTCCCACTGTTAAGGGCAAAACTGTCATTTTGGACAGGTAATCTGAAAAATTGTTTGTCGCATCATAATGTTCAGTTTTGGAAACTGAGTCTATCGATCCGATCTGATCGTCGATCGGAGTTATGATGGAACCGTGGTGATTTAAATGGGCCGGTTCAAGCCCATCATTGGTCTACTTATGCTAGACCTAGGGCTACACATCACAACACACAAGAGAACACAACATACCTAGCCTCCACACACACACGGCCGCCCACCTCTCCTCTCGGCCAACCCACGTGCCGCCGCCTCTTCCCCGGACTTGTTCCGGCCATCGCGCTGAGGAGTTTCCCTCCGTGCTGAATTCGTCAGTCCTTCTATTGCAGGCTGACGAAGGTGTTTTGATTCCGGTCGTGGACCTGATTAGGAGGATCTACCGCCGCCTACAATTCAAGAGCCAGATTTCCCTGCGAATTCTGGTTGGAGCCAGGCGCCTAGACGCTAGCAAGGTAGCAATTCGATAAATGCCCTGTGAATGTTTATTGATTGTTTTTAATGTATTGAACGTTTCTCGGGGCAATTTTTGATTTTCGCTGCTCCCCCGAGAAACGGGATCCGGATCCACCATTGTATGCCAAGAGTCAGGCCCCGTGCTAATCACACAAGATTACAGCACAATTAAAGCACATAATCACCGAAGCGTAAAAACAGGGCTTAAAAATTTTTCGAAATAATATACATTCAAAATATCAATACTAAAAATACGAGTTAACTCAAACTCAAACACAACGGGTAACCTCAAATCTCAATCATCAACGATCCCAAAAATACATAAAGACGCAGGGCATCCCCTGGTTCAATATATAATAAAAATAGACTGGGACTCAAGGAAACGGGGATCGACCAGCTGGTGCTCTACTCTGTCCAGCTTGGTTACCTGAAGATCCTGCAAATGGGTAACACAGACCCAAACAACACAAAAGTAGGATAACAAATACGAGGTCAAGCCTCAGTACGAAGAGCTATCAAAACAGCTAATCTTGCAACATGCTATAATCGATGCCATGAAATGCATGAGGGCTATCAAGGATCTGATAGCTAGACCAGTGAATCAACCGGCAAATCATCTCAGTCAAGCCTCTATACCACGCACAGCCAATCAGCCGATGGAAATCATCAGTCCGTGATCTTCAGATCCCGTCATCCCATCACAGTTCGGTGGTATTCAGACACAATAAATCCGTCGGTCACCACTCTGATGATAGCGTTGGACTTTTCAGGCACAATTCATCAGTCAGCAAGTTACAACGTGGCTTTCAATCAGGAAATCAATCAATCTGGCTCAAGATGTATGCATGTATGCCAATTCAATATTCAATGCGCAATGCATACAATTCAATACGTGAAAACAGAATGTAAAACTCAATCAATTCACAAGCTGTATCACGTAAATCACAGAAACATATCAACAGATTTCACAACATCAATCACAGCCATGTTCACGCTCAAAGCTGCTAAATCTGCTCAATTCGTACCTCCAACAGCTAATTTCTACCTCAACAGATATAACAAGGCACGTCAATTCAAACCAGCACCAACTAGCTTTCACCTGGCTCCTTCTACCACGGCAGAAGCTATCCTGAATCTCAAATCTGTTAAGGAAACTCATACTCAGTTCATATCTAGCTCAAATCTGAACTTCAATACATAATTTCCTATGGCCAAGAACTCGAATCCGGTTCTACCTCTAAACAAAGTACTAACAGTCCACACTAAGCTTAGAGCAGTAAGAATTTCTTACCCAAAAGCAAAGGAGAGCTGAAGAAGCCTCGGGTTCCACTTGGCAAAGAAAATCGAATGACACTGCTACTTCGTGATCCTCTCCAAGGTCGAATATACAGCTTCTAATGGGTAACAATCGAAAAAGGAAGTCACAAGGAATCCAGCGCCACCAAAATCGCTCAAGACAATGGCGGAACACGGCGACAATCGACGGAAAAGTGCTACGAAGCAAACTCGAAGCATAGAATCAGAATTTACCTGGAAATTCACACTATCAGTGCTCAAACAGATGAGGCCAATCCTGCCTCATCTTCTCCCAGGTAGCTTCTTCTCGGCCATGCTTACTCCATTGGACCATCACCAACGGAATTACTTTGTTCCTCAGCTGCTTCTCCTTCCTATCTAGAATCTGCACTGGATATTCAACATAACTCAAGGCAGAATCCAGCTCAACTTCGTCGATTCTCAAAACATGGGACGGATCTGGCTCATATTTCCTCAACATTGACACATGAAAGGCATCATGCATCGCTGCCAACTCATCAGGCAGTCTCAATCGATAAACCAACTGTCCAACCCGCTCAACAATCTCAAAGGGACCAACGATTCTAGGAGCTAATTTGCCTTTAAATCTAAATCTCATCACGCTCCTGAAAGGAGAAATCTTAAGAAACACGCGATCGCCAACCTCAAACTCTAACGGTCGGCGTCTTCGGTTAGCATAGCTGGTAAATCTATCTTGTGCAGCCTTCTACTTCGAATCAAATCAATCTGATATTTCATATGCTGCACAAACTCAGGGGTAGAAAGCTGTTTCTCACCAACTTCTTCCCAACAAATCGGAGATCTGCATTTTCGACCATACAACGCTTCAAATGGAGCCATCCCAATAGTCACCTGGTAGCTGTTATTATACGAAAACTCAACCAACAGAAAGCTGTTTCTCACCAACTTCTTCCCAACAAATCGGAGATCTGCATTTTCGACCATACAACGCTTCAAATGGAGCCATCCCAATAGTCACCTGGTAGCTGTTATTATACGAAAACTCAACCAACGACAAATAATCCTGCCAGCCACCACTGAAATCCATCACAACTGCTCGCAGCATATCCTCTAAAGTCTGGATGGTCCGCTTAGACTGACCATCTGTCTGTGGGTGATAGGCTGTACTTATAGCCAATCTCGAACCCATCGCTGCTTGCAGACTCTTCCAAAAATGAGGGGTGAATCTTGGATCTCTGTCAGACACTATCAAAACAGGAACTCCATGTAATCTAACCACATGGTCGATATACAGCTTCGCCATTTTCTTCATCGAACACCTCACGTCATAGGGAATGAAATGGGCTGACTTCGAAAGTCTATCAATCACCACCCAAATCGCATCACATCCCCTACTCGATCGAGGTAAGTGAGTCACAAAATCCATGGCGATGTGCTCCCAATTCCATTGGGGCACCTCCAAACTCTGTAGCAATCCACCAGGTCTTATCCTCTCAGCCTTGACATGCTGGCAATTCAGACATCTAGCAACAAAACCAGAGATGTCGCTCTTCATGCCTTCCCACCAATAGTGAGATTTCAAGGCATGGTACATCTTTCTCTCGCCCGGATGCACACTGTACTGACTACAATGCACTTCATTCATGATGGTCTCTTTCAAATCGATCAAGTTAGGAACCACCAATCTTGCTCGAAATCTCAGACACCCATCCGAAGAAATATAGAAATCATCAGACTGACCATTTTGGGCTTTAATCTTCAACTCATGAACATATGGATCAGTCCTCTGCGCCTCCCTGATGTCACTCACAATCTGCGGTTCTACTTGAATCGAAGAAACCATAAAGTACTGATCACCCGGCTGGAAACACCAACCAGAAGTACTCAACTGCTCATAGACTTTAGAGACACTCAAAGACGAAAGCATCGCAGGCTGGGTCCTCCTACTCAAAGCATCTGCTACTGAGTTCATCCGCCCAGGCTGATACTGAATCTCACAGTTAAAGTCCTTGAGCAATTCCATCCATCATCGTTGCCTCATATTCAGATCAAACTGCGTGAAGATATACTTCAGGCTCATGTGGTCGGTGTACACCACAAATTCTTCACCATACAGATAATGCCGCCAAATATTCAAGGCAAACACTATCGCAGCCAACTCCAAATCGTGAACAGGGTACCTCATCTCGAGAGGCTTCAACTGTCGAGACGCATAGGCTATCACGTACCTGTTCTGCATCAGCAGACATCCTAAACCATTGAGAGAAGCATCGGAGCACACCACAAATCCTCTGGATCCAGACGGTAGAGCCAATACAGGAGCAATAGTCAACTTCTCCTTCAACGTCTGAAACTGTACTCGCACTCATCAGTCCAAACGAACTTCCGATCCTTCTGAGTCAATTGAGTCAGTGGCCTGGCTATAGAAGAGAACTTCTCGATAAAGTTCCTGTAATATCCAGCCAATCCCAAGAAGCTACGGATCTTGGAAACGTTCCTAGGTCTCTCCCAGTTAAGAACTGCTTCGACCTTGCTCGGATCTACCGAAATCCCTTGCGCTGAAATCACGTGACCCAAAAAGATAATCCGATCAATCCAAAATTCACACTTGCTGAACTTGGCGTACAATTGCGAGTCCCTCAACCTTTGCAACACCAATCTAAGATGCTCCTTATGCTCTCTCATGCTCCTCGAATACCCTTGGATGTCATCTATGAAGACGATAACAAACTGATCGATGTACTCGCTGAAGACGCGATTCATCAAATCCATGAAAACAGCTGGGGCATTCGTCAACCCAAACAGCATGACCAGAAACTCATAATGCCCATATCGAGTCCGAAATGCTGTCTTCGCCACGTCAGCGTCTCAAATCTGTAACTGGTGATAACCAGAGTGCAAATAAATCTTCGAGTATACGACCTATCCTTGCAACTGATCGAACAAGTCATCAATCCTCGGCAAAGGATACTTGTTCTTCACCGTCGCCTTATTCAACTGTCGGAAATCCACGCACATCCTCATAGACCCATCCTTCTTCTTCACAAAAAGAATCGGAGATCCCAAAGGCGAGATACTCGGTCTGATGAAGCCCTTCTCCAAGAGATCTCTCAACTGATCCTTCAGCTCTTTCAACTCTGCTGGCGCCAACCGATAAGGAGCTCTAGAAATCGGGGCGGTACCGGGCACCAAATCAATGCTGAAGTCGATCTCACGTCTCGGAGTGAATCCAGGAATCTCATCTGGAAACACATCAGGAAACTCTCGGACGATCGGAATGTCGCTCAACTCCAACCTTGTCTCTTGGGAAACATCAAGTGCATAGATCATGCAACCAGCATATCCAGCGATAGCAGGCTAAAAATCTCCATGGCGGACACCAGTGGAATCTTCGAGCGCAAATCAGCACCGTAGAACTCCCACCCAAGTCAGGGCGAAATCTCACCACACCATGAAAACAATCGACTGTAGCCTTATAGCTAGATAATACATCCATTCCCAAGATGCAATCAAAATCTCTGATTCCCAAAACAATCAGATTGGACACCAAAATATGTTCATAAAATCGAAGCACACAATCCAACACCACTTCACAGGACCACAGACTAACACAAGCAGGGGTAGACACGGAAACAACATCACACAATGGGGAAGAACTCAACCCATTCTCACAAACAAACATCTCAGAAATAAAAGAGTGTGATGCACCAGTGTCAAATAGAACTCTCGCAGGATAATCGAAAATAGAGCATGTACCTACGATCATCATACCAGGGGCCTCCTCAGCCTGCTCTCTCATCAAAGTGTTCGCCTGGGCCTGCTGTGGAATCTGGAACTACGTTCTTGAAGGTGCTCCAAACCTCTAAGGCTCACGAGGTTGGAATCCAGATCGCTGGGTAGGGGCAGGAAACTGCGGTCTCTGAGAAGAACCACCAGCTGATCTCTGCTGCGAAGGAACTGAAGACTGACCCCTCAACAAAGGACACACTCTAACAAAGTGTCCTGGCTGTCCACAGTTATGGTAGGACCCCTGAACTCCACGACACTGCGAAGTCGGATGCCTTCCTCCGCACTGTCCACAAGACATGCCACTAGAACCGCTGCCAGAACCACTGCCAGAACCAGAACTCGCAGAACCAGAGGAACTCAAATCCGCCTTCTTCTTGAACTGTTTCCCTCGAGGTCAAAACCTTTGGCGATTCGACTGCTGCTGCTGCGACCCCTGAGGAGAATAGAAAGATTGCAACGCATCCTGAACAGGCTGATAGGTGCGTCCAGTAATCGGCTGAGTCGGAGCCTCAACCTCCAACAAACTCTCCTCGATATCCACCGCTCGGTTCACTGCATCAATATAGGTCGCAGGTGAGCCAGACAAAATCATCCGGTACAGATCAGGCCTCAAGACCTTCAGAAATTTGTTCCTCTTCGTCCTCTCCTGGTTGGCAACATGTGGCACATAAACCAAAAGTGCAGAAAACTGTCGGGCATACTCAGCCACTCGCATGCTACCCTACTTCAAGTTGTCAAACTCCCGCTTCCGGCTGTTATAGAAGGAATCAGGGGTATAATCCTGTCTGAATGCCTCACAGAAGCTCTCCCAAGTGATCACAGCCCCACTATCTCGAAGGATACGAGAAGTACCACTCCACCAGCGTTGTGCATTGTCTCTCAGCTGCAACACCGCCAGCTTCAGTCTCTTCTCGGGAGCGTACTCCAGAGTATCAAAAAACTCCTCCATCTGAGCTAACCAAGCCTCAGCCATCGCACCACCCTCTGCTGCAGAAAACGTCGAAGAGTTCGTCCGCTGAAACCTAGCTAGGACCAACTCCATCTCACCTATCTGTCTAGTAACGTTCTCAACCTGATGAACATCATCATCACTACCTGCCCTAGACTCCTCCTCGGTACGTCTAGTCGTCCTACCTCTTCCTCTCCTCGGCGGCATCTAAACAAGTCTAGAGGTAAGATCTCACAGCAGATATATCACATAGACAGATAAAAGATCACATAAGTCACAGAGTCAATCAAAATCAAATAGACTCCTCCTCGGTACGTCTAGTCGTCCTACCTCTTCCTTTCCTCGGCGGCATCTAAACAAGTCTAGAGGTAAGATCTCACAGCAGATATATCACATAGACAGATAAAAGATCACATAAGTCACAGAGTCAATCAAAACAGATGAAATACTGGTGTATTCGATGAACTTCAAAGAGCATAAGGAATATTTGAGATTGGTGTTGCAGAAACTGAGAGACTCACAGTTGTATGCGAAGTTCAGCAAGTGTGAATTCTGGCTGGATAAGGTAATCTTTTTGGGTCATGTCATATCTGCAGAATGTATTTTGGTGGATCCTAGTAAGGTCGAAGCAGTTCTTAACTGGGAGCGAACTAGGAATGTTTCTGAGCTCCGTAGTTTCTTAGGTCTGGCTGGCTATTATAGGCGTTTCATTGAGTGTTTCTCTTTGATAGCCAAGTTGATGACGCAGTTGACCCAGAAGGATAGGAGATTTCTGTGGACGGATGAATGTGAGTCGAGTTTCCAGTTGCTTAAGGAGAAGTTGACTACTGCTCCTGTGTTGGCTTTACCTTCGGGTTCTGGAGGTTTTGTTTTTTGTTCTGATGCTTCTCTGAACAGTTTGGGCTGTGTATTGATGCAGAACGGGCGAGTGATAGCTTATACGTCTCGACAGTTGAAGCCCCATGAGACGAGATACCCCGTTCATGATCTAGAGTTGGTCTCCATTGTTTTTGCGTTGAAGATCTGGCCTCACTATCTGTATGGTGAAAAGTTCATGGTGTACATGGACCACAAGAGTTTGAACTTTGAAGTATATCTTCACCCAGTCAGATCTGAATATGACGCAACGTCGTTGGATGGAGTTGCTCAAAGATTTTGACTGTGAGATTCAGTATCAGCCTGGATGGATGAACTTGGTAGCCGATGCGTTGAGTAGTAAAGCCCAGCCTGTGATGTTGACGTCGATGAGTATATCCAAAGTCCATGAGGATTTTGGGACATCTTGTCAGGCCCGGTGCGCTAAATACAGATTATTACTCAATTAATCATAATTAGACGGAAGCATTCAAAATATGGGCTAAAAATTTTCTTTTTTGGCCTGATCCAAAATATCATTCAAAATAAGTTCATAATCAACATAAGGATTTGTTAGGATCAAGCGCTTACCACTAGGCCAAAAGCTATAGCTGTTAGCCAAGGTGCAACTTTATTTCCTTATAATGTGGCGGCGCAGAGTGCACCTATTATGTGCGTTAGGGTTGGGCTGTTAGGCCCATGAGTCAGGGGAGATGCGTGTCTAACTGCTGGTGCTGTCTCAATTCCCTTAGAGATCAGTCTTACCCTTCCCCTACCGCCGGCCCTATCCCCAACAGAGATAGTATTACCCGTTAAGATCTGGCATCATATTTTTACAGCCCACATGGCCAACCAGATCAAGCGACGCAACGTCAGCAGCTTGACGTACGAGAACTTCCCAGGAGGTCACCCATCCCAGTACTGTTCCCACCCTTGCACGCGTAGCTCAACATATTCAGACACAACAAATCCTTCGGTCACCACTCCGATGATAGCGTTGGACTTTTCAGGCACAACTCATCAGTCGGCTAGTCACAACGTGGCTTTCAATCAGGCAATCAATCAATATGTCAATCAGGCTCAAGATGTATGCATCTATGCCAATTCAATATTCAATGTGCAATGCATACAATTCAATACGTGAAAACAGAATGTAAAACTCAATCAATTCACAAGATGTATCACGTAAATCACAGAGACATATCAACAGATTTCACAACATCAATCACAGCCATGTTCACGCTCAAAGCTACTAAATCTGCTCAATTCGTACCTCCAACAGCTGATTTCTACCTCAACAGATATAACAAGTCACGGCAATTCAAACCAGCACCAACTAGCTTTCACCTGGCTCCTTCTACCACGGCACAAGCTATCCTGAATCTCAAATCTGTTAAGGAAACTCATACTCAGTTCATATCTAGCTCAATCTGAACTTCAATACATGGTTTCCTACGGCCAAGAACTCGAATCCGGTTCTACCTCTAAACAAAGTACTAACAGTCCACACTAAGCTTAGAGCAGTATGAATTTCTTACCCAAAAGCTAAGGAGAGCTGAAGAAGCCTCGGGTTCCACTTGGCAAAGAAAATCGAATGACACTGCTACTTCGCGATCCTCTCCAAGGTCGAATCTACAGCTTCTAATGGGTAACAATCGAAAGAGGAAGTCACAAGGAATCCAGCGCCACCAAAATCGCTCAAGACAACGGCGGAACACGGCGGCAATCGACGGAAAAGTGCTACGATAAACAGTAGCTAAAACGAGGGTTGAAGATGGAGATTAGAAATATCGGGTTCGAAATAATTCTAAGTGTCGATAAACACTTCTCTAAATATATCTCCATGCAACAGCTGCTTATCACCTAAACCAGTCGTCGGGAAAACACTTCGGTAGGAATCTTACAGCTGAATCCAGCTTTTCCTTTTCAATCGAATCAGTAGACACAACCAGGCGTTGCACTACAAAGCGAGTCCTCAAAACGACACCGTACCAACTAATCAAAATGGCGTCGCAGTGCTCCACCAGCTGGTACCAATTTCCTTTCAAAACACCAACAGCTGGTCGCTCTAAATAACTCAAACGACGTCGTAAGGACACGTCATCCTTTCTATCGACAGCTGATCAACCAAACCATCGACTGGGTAAAACAACACAACTAACAGCTGACAACAGATTCCTCTCGTAAAAACCAACATCTGGTCCCAATGCGTTACGCTCAAAACGTTGCGTTTCAACTTATCAAAACGATGTCGTCTCTCATCCTCGACTGGTCACTCAAACCAACGGATGGTCACTCAAAAATGCAACGGCTGATTAGCTCTAAACATCAGCAGTCAACACTAAAAAGTTTGACCAACACGTGTCACTTCCTCGTTAATCCTCACACTCAACGCAACTGCTGCCAGCAGCAACCTCGCACCCGCACCTCTGCTGGTTTAGTAAAACGACGACGCATAATCCACTCGCTACAGTAACGTTGACTTGCGTTGACTTCTGCTGGCAGAAACCACCAACGACTGATCCAACTAGCGCTACTGCTGAATTTCTAATGGAATCAAATTTTCTCTTGTAAACCCTCAAAATTCTGGTGACTAATATTAATCAATTCGACTAATCCCTAAACTAAAATCTGATTCTTCACAGTACTAGTTATTTATCGAATAACTAGTCATTGCACTTTAATAGAGGGTCCCTAAATCGATCCTCAACAACAACCAAAACAGCCCCAAAGGGAAGGGGTCAAAACCCCAGTACGAAGAGCAACGTAATACAGCATGCAATGTAATATGTCGTGCAATGCATGAACGGTACAATCAACATCTATATCAACCGAAAACCAAACGAACGGTAAACATCAACTGTGACACATCACCGGACTTCGGGTGCTACCCAATCGCATCCAATGGAAAATAGAGTGACTCATCGTCAACACACGAACGGGCTCTACCCGACTGGTTGCACGGAATAGCAAGTGTAAACAACCACCCACCAACCTCTATCCAGGTCATTGCAACTGAGGATTATGAGAATGGCTCACCGCATCCCCAGCGCACTCAATCGTGATTATGCAAACCAGCACCGCATCACGAGAGAAGAGCTCCAATCAGAGCAAAAGATCACAACTATCAAAGGGGTTCAATGGCTCAATATGCTATGCAGATGCAGTACCATGCTCAACATGATGCATGTACATGTAATACCAATAATCACCTCAAGTCATACTATAAAACGCATATATAGCCGCACAACCCATAAACAATCATGCAGAACATAACCAGCTTAAGCTACAGCAGGTAATAAGAAAAACAATTCAGGCAATAGACAAGCAGAATACACACAGTTCTGCCTCCACACAAAACGCCCGGCACAGATGTACAACACAAATAACACATTCCCATGCCTATCTCAAAGCAGAATTACAAGCTCAGATTCGTAACTCAACACGGCAACTACCTCAAAAGATTTCACCAGGGCACGGCACCAACGGCCCGCTCAAATATGCTTCCTCACGGGCTCACGGCAAAACTCAACAAAGCTGCCCGTAAGCTCAAATCTGTTAAGGCATCTAGCAAATCAGCTCAAATCTGAATTTCTACAATTAACTGCCTACGGTCAAGAACTCAAATCTTGTTCTACCACTCAACGCAGGCTCTACAGCTAGAACTAGCTTAAAATGGCAAGGAATCACTTACCCAGAAGCTCAAACGGAACTGGAGAACTATCGGCTGGAATTCGCGAAGATACTCGAACCTGCAACTACTTCGCTCCTCTTCCACACGTCGATCTAAAGCTCTAAGCTGGTATCAATCGAAATCTCTAAGAAAGACGAACCCAGCGCCACCAATCTTGCTCCAAACAACGTAGTAAATCGACGGCAATCTCAAGAAATAGGGTTCGAATGAACAGTGCTAATCAAGGGTCCTCAGGAAGAAGATGAGAAATTATCAGGTTCGAAAATACGCTTTGTGTTGGTCAAAACTTGTATATAAATCTCTTGGTCAAATGCTACAGTGGAAGTCAACTTAGATCCTAGCGCTAAGGCACAAGTCCTCAAATCTGAAACAGATCATAACACTCAAATCTGCTCACGCTCATCCATATCTGGATAGCAATGAACCGCACCGATCAACCCAGAAACGTTGACTAACACGTGGCTTCTACTCGTTGACTCTTACATCTGCACAAACCCGCTAGCAGACTCCACCCGCTAGCGTCAAATCTGATAATGCGAAATGACGTCGCATTACCTCCCGCGCCAGATCTGACTACTCAAATATATTCCCTCAGGTCTGAGACTCCAGAATATCCCAAATCTGAATTTTGCTAATTCTCGCGTAGAAAGTCTACTGGCCTATCTTCCTCCAGCGATACAACCTCAAATCTGAATTCTTCCAGAATTCAGCTCCCGATAGCAAAACAACTCCAAACTCGACGCAGATTTCACCCGATAGCGACTAGCGACTCAAGTCTGATCAGCTCTTCGCCAAATCTGAAAATCACCAACCAGATTTGACCAACTTACTCAAATCCGAAGATTTGATAAATCATATTCCGTGACTACTCCTCAACCAAATTTGCTATCGCTAATAGCGTCGCATCATTCTAACCCAGAACACTCAGATCTGATGAACGCAGACAACTCAAATCTGAATTCTAGCTCTACTCAAGTCTGAAACCCAAGACTCTCACGGGTCTATGCTTCTCCAACCCAGACATGCGCCACTCAAATCTGGATTCTATCCCGCGACCAAAACGTTGTCGTTCTTACTAACTCAAACGACGTAGTTTCACTACCCGCTAAGGAAACACGTTGGCGTGCTCAAGATGGCTTACGCCACTAGATTTGACCACCAAATCTGATCAGCCTTCAAATCTGATCGCTACACTGAAAATTTCCCAATATTTCCAGATTTTTTCTCAGCACCAAAACTGATCCCATTTACGCAACTAAGTCTACCAACTCCAAGCTGGCCTGCTCAGATCTGCTCACGCCAAATCTGGTCCACGCTACATTCGATTAATTAACTCAATTAATCGACCAACTTTCGGGTCTCACATTCTTCCCCCACTGAAAATAAGATTTCGTCCTCGAAATCAAACTACTCCGGAATTGCACAAAATCTCCACAACATAACCAACACTGGAAAGTCAAGCTACGCACAAAGCAACCAACAACACTCCACTTGCAACAAGAGGCTACTAACCAAGAGTTCAAGATAACTGGAAAAACAATAGCAAGCAAACTGGCTACTGGAGTTATTGAAACTTCTACTCAAACAGATGAGGCAACTCATGTTGCATTTTCTTCTCCAATTCCCACGTAGCTTATTCTTTATCGTGCTTGCCCCATTGGACTATCACCAAGGTAATGGTCTCGCTCCTGAGCTATTTCTTCTTCCTGGAAACCAAATCTGCAAGAGACACTTGACACGGCTCAGCGTTCGATCTAGCTCCACCTCATCAGCTCGTAACACATAAGAAGGATCTGGCTCATACTTCCTCAACATAGACACGTCGTGAAAAGAGGACAGCTCTGTTGGCAATGACACATTAAAAGCAAAAAGTCCGATCCTTTATACGATCTCATAAGATCTAACATAACGAGGAGCTAATTGCAACTACGCTGCTATGCCTATAACGGCTCACAATCAACTAACCAGGTCACAACACATACTGCCAAAGAGGAATCACCAAAAACTTAAAACTAATCACCAATTGGGTAGAAACAAAACTCAAATCTGAAGGAAATAGAACATAAGGATGAAAGCACGTTTCCAACGTGGATGAGGGCACGCTCCACTCATCTCAGTTTCTTCCTCTCAGTTATTCCTCTTCTTCTTACATGTCCATCCCCACTGCCATGAAACCCTGGTTAAGGTAGCAATCCATCACTGCTTCTCCCTTCCATCTAAGATTCTCGCTGGCCATATAGTCCAACTTAGGGTCTAGTCCCGCTCACTCCATCATTCTTCAACACAAAAGAAGAATCTGGCTCGCAATTCCCTCGGCTTAGACACATAAAACATGCCACGTGTCCACAACATCGCAGCCGATATTCGCAAATTGCACACCAAAGATTCGATCTGCCCAGATACACTCAAACAGACTGATGAATCTAAGATCTAACCTACCCTCCAGTCTCAAATTCAGCGTAATCTAAGAAGGAGAAACTTGCAAGAAGCACATGGTTCGCAACCTGAGACACAGAATTTCACACTTGAAAAGCACAATCTGGTCTAAAGGTCACGCTCAGCCTTTCCTCTCAATGGAACCATATTTCTTAGGTCATTCACCTACTGCACCAAATCTGATGAAAATCACTGATTCCTTCAACTTCTTCTAGTCGCTAAGCAAATTTGTACTTCCCACCGTACAAAATCTCAAAGATGGTTATACCGAAAATCACTTAGCAACGAAATACACATGAAAACTCTATCAAAATCTTCATGGTCTCTCAAATTAGCATCTGATCGGGGAAAAACGATAAACTCGCGATCCACCTAGACTCAAAACCGTCCAAAGGCTCTCCCAACCTCGGAACTAAAGCTTAGAGTGCTTACCAGACACTAAGGACACCAGAACACTATGCAATCTCGCTACAGGATCACCACAAAATCCTCTTACTAACTTCCTAGACTAAGCCTTAGTACAAGAAACAAAATGCGCTGACGTAGACAATCCTTCAATCATACTTTACTGCCCGTGTCAACCTGGCACTCGGACCCGAACAAGGAAACTCTAAAGAGACTACCATCAGAATGCAACACCATTCTAAACTCCCAAATGCTCGAACGCATTTGATATACTCAACGCTTCTAGCACTGCCGGATGGGCTTTCCAACAAGTCATCAGTAACAAGCTTCTCTCGCCCAGGGTGCGTTGAACTTATGCCCAAATCTTTAACCAACTCTATCCAACTGCACAGTCTCACAGACAATTGAACTGAGTAACGACAGATCACTGATCTCTCTCCACCTTAAAAGATTTGCGCCAAAAATCCAAAGTAAACACAACAGCCTCCAACGCCGAGACAAAGGCGGGGTATCTCATCTAGCAGGGTCTCCTCTAATCGTGACATAACTATGCCTCGCTCGTTCTATCGCATCACATACTCAAACTTGTCGCAAGAGGAAACTACGGAGGTGCAGAATACGCCACTACAATCCATCGGTCACGAGGGTAAAGTCACCCAACAGAAGAAGTGATCAATGGAATTCTAGAAACAGCTCAACAGCTGGATACACGCAACTCACAAAAAAACTCAATAGCTGGAGACACAAACAACAGAAATTAATGGAGTTCAAAATACCACAATTCTGTTGGCCGGACAAAAGAAATCAAAGAGGATACACATAGTACTAAAGGTTACGAGGAAAATCAAGGAAGTCTCAACTGAAACACATCAGGGGAAATTCTCGAACAAAGGGAGGTCACCAACCTCCAATCGAGGCTTGGAAGTCAAATCCCAAACAGGCAACAGCTATCCTCAGTCCTCACAACGACGTGAAGCTAAACACTCCCAAAGCAAACAAACTTCCTACCAGCACTTTCTCACAACTTACTAACCTAACTCAAAACCACTCAAATCAAAGAGGATACACATAGTACTAAAGGTTACGAGGAAAATCAAGGAAGTCTCAACTGAAACACATCAGGGGAAATTCTCGAACAAAGGGAGGTCACCAACCTCCAATCGAGGCTTGGAAGTCAAATCCCAAACAGGCAACAGCTATCCTCAGTCCTCACAACGACGTGAAGCTAAACACTCCCAAAGCAAACAAACTTCCTACCAGCACTTTCTCACAACTTACTAACCTAACTCAAAACCACTCACGGAACGACAACCTCCCCACCGGCAGGAGTAACAAAGACACTGCTTCACACAAACAAGGTGAGGCGGAAACAACCCACGCACCACACCAAAACAATCAAATACAACTGTAAACGATTGCGATGTCCTCGCGTCAAACTAAACTCACACAGAGTTAACAAGTAAAGAACAACTACCTGCATGACCTCCTTCGGACAAGAAATCATCTCTCTCCTTAGTTGTCGTGTCCACCTGAGTTGGATGATGTCCCGGTTGCTGAGACAGAAAAAGCTCTCTAACATTAGACGTCTCGGGTGACTGAAATCCTGATCGCTAGGACTGGAAGGGACGATACGGTCGTCTCAAAGAACTTCTAGTCATATCCCGCTGCCCCAATGTAGGACACACTCTAGCAAAGTGCCCAACCTGACCACAATTATTGCAAGCGCCTCGCACTCCAATGCATTGAGAGGGTCGATGCTTACCCCCACACTGACCCCAGAATTCCGCACCCGCACTCGCTACACTAGAACCGCAGAACTCGAAGAACTCGAACTAGATCTCTTAAATTCCCTCCCTCTAGGTCTAAACCTCTGACGACTCGAAGATTGCAGTGCCACAGAAGGCTGGGAAGAAGACGTTCTATATGGCACAGAATCCACGCTTTGTCCAACTGACTGCTGAACTTGAGGTTTTCTAGCCGCAAGACTTTCCACAAAGTCAGCCGCTCTGTTAATGGCACTAGAAAAGGAGAGAAAGGCCGAAGGCTGACTCTCACGACACCTCACCGAAGCGCTAGGTTGGGGAACATCCTCTCCCACGGCACTAACCAAAGCTCTCGAATCACCCACTACCTGCCTATTATCTTTATCTCTTCTCCTCGGCGGCATCTAAAGGACACTCAGGGGTAAGCACACAAGCAAGTAGTTCACGTAATTGAACACAAACAAGAGAGCAATTATTGTGCCTAGACTCAACTTATCCCAGTTTAAGCTCTGATATAAAAAATGTCAGGCCTCGTGCAAGTTACAGAGATCAAGCATACAAAACACAACACGGAAGCACTAAAAAGCGGCAAAAAATTTTCGCTTATGGCCAGACAAAGAAAAACATAAATTTAAAATACAACGATAAATATCCCAGTTTAACAATAAAAAGGTGAACACAACCACAATTATCAGGTATCACGTACAAGCCAAAAGAATCCAAAACTAATACAACAAAGGCACAAGGCAACCCCAGACGGCCGGTACTGATACAAATACCATATATATACTAACTAGGACACTCTATCACTTCTAAGGGGCTCCACTGGATGACGCACCATCAGGGCCAGCTGCAAAACCTGAAAACCACATACACAACCAAAACAGCCCCAAAGGGAAGGGGTCAAAACCTCAGTACGAAGAGCAACGTAATACAACAATTTGATACAGCATATAATGTAATATGTCATGCAATGCATGAACGATACAATAAACATAGGCATAAACCAAAAACCAAACGAACGATAAACAACAACTGTGACACATCACTGGACTTTGAGTGCTACCCGATCGCATCTAATGGAAAATAGAGTGGCTCATCGTCAACACACGAACGGGCGCTACTCGACTGGTTACACGGAATAGCAAATGTAAACAACCACCCACCAACCTCTATCCAGGTCACTGCAACTGAGGATTATGAGAACGGCTCACCGCATCCCCAGCGCACTCAATCATGATTATGCAAACTAGCACCGCATCACGAGAGAAGAATTTCAATCAGAGCAAAAGATCACAGCTATCAAAGGGGTTCAATGGCTCAATATGCTATGTAGATGCAGTACCATGCTCAAACATGATGCATGTACATGTAATACCAATAATAACCTCAAGGCATACTATAAAACGCATATATAGCCGCACAACCCATAAACAATCATGCAGAACATCACCAGCTTAAGCTACAGCAGGTAATAAGGAAAACAATCCAGTCAATAGACATGCAGAATACACATAGCTCTGCCTCCACACAAAATGCCCGGCACAGCTGTACAACACACATAATACATTCCCATGCCTATCTCAAAGCTGAATTACAAGCTCAGATTCGTACCTCAACACGAAAATTACCTCAAAAAGATTTCACCAGGGCACGGCACCAACCGCCCGCTCAAATCTGCTTCCTCACGGGCTCACGACAAAACTCAACAAAGCTGCCTGGAAGCTCAAATCTGTTAAGGCATCAAGCAAATCAGCTCAAATCCGAACTTCTACAATTAACTTCCTAGGTCAAGAACACAAATCTGGTTCTACCACTCAACGCAGGCTCTACAGCTAGAACTAGCTTAAAATGGCAAGTAATCACTTACCCAGAAGCTCAAATGGAACTGGAGAACTATAAGCTGGAATTCGCGAAGATACTCGAACCTGCAACTACTTTGCTCCTCTTCCACACGTCGATCTAAAGCTCCAAGCTGGTATCAATCGAAATCTCTAAGAAAGACAAACCCAGCGCCACCAATCTTGCTCCAAACGACGGCGTAAATCGACGGCAATCTCAAGAAATAGAGTTCGAATGAACAGTGCTATTCGAGGGTCCTCAGGGAAGAATATGAGAAATTATCGGGTTTGAAAATACGCTAAGTGTTGGTCAACACTTGTATATAAATTTCTCGGTCAAATGCTACAGTGGAAGTCAACTTAGATCCTAGCGCTAAGGCACAAGTCCTAAAATCTGAAACAAATCCTAGCACTCAAATCTGCTCACGCTCATCCAGATCTGGATAGCACTGAACCGCACCGGTCAACCCAGAAACATTTACTAACACGTGTCTTCTACTCGTTGACTCTTACATCTGCGCACACTCGCTAGCAGACTCCACCCGCTAGCGTCAAGTCTGATAATGCGAAACGACGTCGCATTACCTCTCGTGCCAGATTTGACTACTCAAATCTATTCACTCAGATCTGAGACCCAGAATATCCCAAATCTGAATTTCGCTAATTCTCGCGCAGAAACTCTACTGGCCTATCTTCCTCCAGCGATACAACCTCACATCTGAATTCTTCCAGAATTCAGCTCCCGATAGCAAAACAAACCAAAACAACTCCAAACTTGACGCAGATTTCACCCGATAGTGACTAGCGACTCAAGTCTGTCAGCTCTTCGCCAAATCTGAAAATCACCAACCAGATTTGACCAACTTACTCAAATTCTAAGATTTGATAAATCATCTTCCGTGACTACTCCTCAACCAAATTTGTTATCGCTAATAGCGTCGCATCATTCTAACCTAGAACACTCAGATCTGATGCACGCAGACCACTCAAATCTGAATGCTAGCTCTACTCAAGTCTGAAACCCAAGACTCTCACCGGTCTACGCTTCTCCAACCCAGACATGTGCCACTCAAATCTGGATTCTATCCCGCGACCAAAACGTTGTCGTTCTTACTAACTCAAACGACGTAGTTTCACTACCCGCTAAGGAAACATGATGGCACGCTCAAGATGGCTTACGACACTAGATTTGACCACCAAATATGATCAGCTTTCAAATCTGATCGCTACACTGAAAATTTCCCAAACTTTCCAGATTTGTTCTCAGCACCAAAACTGATCCCATTTACGCTAACTAAGTCTACCAACTCCAAGCTGGCCTGCCCAGATCTGCTCACGCCAAATCTGTGTTAGAGTAGGTGCCCAACTATCCAACTTGTGACGTGTGGATTCTTATTGAATCTTTGTAAAACAATCTTTATTTATGAAATTCGTATTCTTTTATGGCATTCTTTATCTTCATTATTTTATAATGTTAAAAATTGTGTTGGATAAAGACCTAGAATGCACAATAGTGTATGTTAGATGTGATAGTGGATATGATGGCTATCATGAAACACATCTAAAAGTCACTGTGTGTTCTAAACTCGTTCCTAGTCGATTGGGCCGTCAAAATGAGGATAAGGCCGCCCGAGTTTGAGACTAGCATCTGTGATGTGAAGTATCACGTTTCATTGGTAGGGAACATTGTGATGTCTGAGCATTCAGATGGATAGTGACCTGGTGATCTATCGAACTACCCTCGTTCGGATTTTCCAAGTGGTTACCATTTGTCGAGTGGATTAAGTACGAGGTCTTGGTTCTACAGATTAGCCCTTATTACTCGAAACGTCATTGAGACTCTACATGATAGGTGCCTCACTTTGACCCGTTTACCGACTCAGTTGGGGTCATTAGGTGGCGGGATTGGGTGAGGTCCCGATGCATATAGGAGTCGATTCTTCGTTGTCGAGGATTCACCCCTCGTCTTTGTGCGTGGATATCCGATGCTATCTGAGGAGATAATAGTGTGATAAATCTCTGGCCAGAGTACTAGATGTGTTTTAGGTGAATGGTTTTACCTAGTAACACACGCGATGTCACTATTTGATCTCCGAGATGTATGCATGGTTATTGGATCTTAAGCGACTCTCGATTTACCAATGGTCGTTGATCTAGGGGATCATGGGGCGATGTTGCTAGACGCTTTACCATGATCCGATGGGCTAGTCCAAAAATGTGGTTTCGGAGTCACATGTTGTGGGCCCACGGCTAGCTGTATCCCTGAACCATTGAGGGTCACACAAGTACTGGTTTCTCGATTCCCAAATGGAAATTAAGCTCAATTTTTTGAGCATAGGAGGAGGAAGGATGGAAGTGCGACTTTCTAAAATTAAACAGGGGTCAAAATGCAATTTCCCTGAAGTTTGGGCTAGTTTGACTATCCTTGAAACTTGCAGGGGCCAAACTGTTATTTTGGACTAGGTGGTCCGTAAAATTGTTTTCGCATCATAATACTCAGTTTTGTAAACTATGTAGATCGTCTGATCTGATCGTCGATCGGGATTATGACGGAGCCACGATGATGGACTTGAAACGAATGTTCACCCTGGGCCTGGGCCCGACCCAAGCCCATTAAACCGGTTAAAGCCCATACAAAGTATATAAATAAGGGCCTTAGGGTTGCATTACAAACACAACATAACTACACAAAACCCTAGAGCAAGCCGCCTCCCTCCCTCTCTACTCCTCTCGGCCGCCGCCCCCCCTTGCGCCGCCGCCCCCCGCCGCGCACCGCTGCCTGTCGCCGCCATTGGACTTGTTCCAACTGTCTCGACGAGGAGATTCCATCCGTGAAACATTCATCACGTCTTCTAGTGCAGATTGACGAAGGGATCGTGATTTCAGTCGTGGACCGGATTAGGAGAACGACGATCGCCTACCGTTGAAGTGCCGATTTCCTCGTGAAATTGGTTGGAGCCAGGCGCCTAGACGCCAGCAAAGTACCAAATCAAACATCCTATGTATGTTTATTTGCTGTATTTGTTATTTATTGACCGTTCCCGGTGCAAAATTTTGAAATCTTTCGCTGCGCCCCGGGAGCGGGATCCAGATCCGCCGCTGCGCCAACAGTGGTATCAGAGCTTTGTCTTGGATCTGTCAATACATACATTGTACCTATATTTCATCAGATCTCTAAATTTCAAAAAAAAAAAAATTTCCGGCCGCCGCGTACGTTGTCGCACGCCACCATGCGCCCGTCCCGCACGGCGTGCGCAACTGCCGTGCGCGATTCGCAGCGGGATGTGCGAGATTGTGCGCGCAGCGTGCGGCGAGAGCCGCGCTCGCTGGCCGGTGCCCGTGCATGCATGTCGCGCACGGTGGCCCGCAACACCGCCGGCCACTGGCCGGCACCCGTGCGCGCACGTCGCGCACGGTGGTGCGCCCCACCGCCACCCACTGGCCGGAACTAGTTCGCGATTGTCGCGCACGGTGGCGTGCGACACCGCCGCCCCACCTGCGCGAACTGGTCACGTAGGTGGCCGCCCCGTGCACACATGTTGCGCACGGTGGCGTGCACGGCGTGCGGCGCGATGGCTGCACGCGTGCGGCCGGCGGCGCACCGCCCGTGCGGCGGCTCCGAGGCAGTGATGCTATGGCTTTTTTTGATTTCTAGGGTTTTTTCGGGCCTGTCCCGGACGGCCCGAGGGTTTTCGGGCCAATATTTGATATTGGGCTCTTTTGGTCGGACCAAAATTAATTTTTGAAATTTTTGAGATTTTGGACCTAAAATTGTTTTAAGCCCAATTTGATGCAATTGAAAATGACAAAATAAGATTTTATTTATAAAATATGATTTTATATTTAAATGTGATTTTGTTGGATTATATCAAATTTCATTTGATTATTTTATTTATGTCAATTAATTGAGTTGATTGTGTTTGGGATGATCGATAGCAATGCCCAATGTGTTAGGTGTATGATAGGTTTTACAAAATTTGGTTGTAATATTGTTGATATCATTTTTAAAGTGGGCCTGGTTTATGGTCCGTTCCCACACCTTTAAATTGTATCCCTATTTGTCATGGCTATTTAAATGTAAATATTAGACTTAGTGGGAGGATGAATTTGAAGATGGTGGAGATGATGATCAAAGATACTGAAGACCGAAGATTTGTAAAACTGGAAGCTTATGTAATAGGATTGCATTTGCATACTGCATGTCACCTAGGATTGGACCTAGATCCGTGCTTGGCAACCATGGATCGCATAGCTCTCGCTTATCGATCATCCCAATTATATATGCGTGATATATATCTGTTGAATCCGCGATTTTGAATTTGATTTAATATTATTGAGACCAAATTTCAAAATTAAAATCCCTCATTTTAAATTTGATTTAAAATTTATATTAATATTAAAAGTTTATTCGATAAACTAAGGGAATTTAAATATTGTTTAAAATTTCCTACCTTCCATCAACAATGAGTGTACGTCGATGCTACCCGTATACATGGCCCTGCTCATATTATTGAGGGGGTTATGTATGCCGGAAAGCTGTACACGTCATTGACACTCGCTGTGAGTTGGTTGGAACTCCCTTTAACGTTGGCTCATATTATTGGGGACGTTAAGGGGACCGTCCATCACAACTCAACATTGATGGGTCATCTTGACACGTGATAGTAATCGGCGTCATATTATTGGGCCCTTACTGGACGTGAGGTAAATACATGGAGGTTGCACCTGTTGCAATTGGGCTCTACCTTTTGAGGATCATGGTTGGCTGATATTATTCGGGACCACGATTTCTTCATTGGACTCTGTGTACCCACTAAGGAAACTTGCTTTCTCGATTTCATTAGAGGGTGGTGAAATCGTTAAAATAGTGGGAGGGTAATTCATAAAACTAAATGACCTTGTTTTATGTCTTAGCGTTTTTCATAAATAGTCTGTAATGCATGTCTGTTTTTTCTTTTCAGTATAAAATGCTATTACAATGTCTTCAATCAAAAATCCACTTGTTGCTATACTGAATAGCAACAATTTCACTGGTTTGAACTACCAAGATTGGCTTCGAAACCTCAAGATTGTCTTGGCTTCGGAAAAAGTTCTCTACACGCTAGAGAAGACCCCTCCGAAGAAAGCCCCTGCTGATGCCAGTCCTGAGGAGCTGGCAAAGCTGGACAAATGGTGGGACGATGAACTTAAGGCATGGTGCTATGTGATAGCATCAATGTCCAACGAAATGCAGCGGCAAACGATAGCTTGAACCCGGCACAACTTTGGCACGCTAGGCTAGATCATGTTTCCTTGAATATGATGAAAAAGTTGGTTAGGAGTGACATGTTTGATATGTCAGATATTAACTCCCTACCAACTTGTGAGTCTTGTCTCAAGGGAAAAATGACTAAACAACCCTTCACGGGCAAGCCTGAACGTGCTCAAGGCCTGTTGGATCTGATCCATACTGATGTGTGTGGCCCACTTAGCATTGGTACTAAGTACGGTCACACATACTTCATCATCTTTACCGATGATCACTCTAGGTATGGGTACTTGTACTTAATGAAGCACAAGTCTGAATCCTTTGAAAAGTTCAAAGAATTCAAGGCTGAAGTAGAAAATCAGTTGGGGAAAAGTATCAAAACACTTCGATCCGATCGAGGTGGAGAATTCTTAAGTACCGAATTTCAAGACTATATAAAATAGAATGGTATTCTCTCACAGTGGACCCCTCCGACCACACCACAGCTCAATGGTGTAGCGGAGCGTCGTAATCGAACCTTGATGGACATGGTTCGATCTATGATGAGTTTCACTGAGCTTCCTACCTTGTTTTGGGGCTATGCGCTCGAAACGGCGGTAATGTTGTTAAACAATGTCCACACCAAGGCAGTGGATAAAAATCCGTATGAGATATGGATGGGCAAGCCGCCCAAATACTCATACTTGAGGATTTGGGGATGTCCTGCTTACGTGAAGCAGACAGTGGGAGATAAGCTGGATAGTAGATCCATCTTATGCTACTTCATTGGGTATCCAAAGAACTCTATTGGATACTACTTCTACTATCCCAGTGAAACAAAAGTGTTTGTTTCTAGGAATGCCACCTTTCTGTAAAGGGAATTTCTACTTGATATAAAAGGCAAGATAGTAGAACTCGAAGAGGTTCGAGAACCAACTGAAGTACCAAGTGAGTCTCCCGCACCTCAAGAGCCAATACTTGATATGGACACGCCTAGGAGATCTGAAAGGGTTCCTAGGGCTCCTGTTAGATATGGGTTCCTTGTTGAAGATGATCAAAGTGATCAAACTATTGGATGTGATCCAAGAACTTTCAAGGAGGCAATTTTCGATGCTGATTCTAATTTGTGGCTTGAAGCAATGCAATCCGAGATTGAGTCGATGCATTCAAACCAAGTTTGGACTCTTGTTAATCCTCCCGAAGGAATAATTCCTATTGGGTGTAAATGGATATACAAGAGAAAACTTGGGCCTGATGGTAAGGTACTGACTTACAAGGCACGATTGGTCGCGAAAGGTTACACTCAAAGACAAGGTGTTGACTATGATGAAACCTTCTCACCATTCGCAATGTTCAAGTAAATTAGAATCATACTAGCCATAGCCGCATGGTACGACTATGAGATATGGCAAATGGATGTGAAAACTGCGTTCCTTAATGGAAACATTAAGGAAGTACGACTATGAGATATGGCAAATGGATGTGAAAACTGCGTTCCTTAATGGAAACATTAAGGAAGAAATCTATATGATGCAGCCTGAGGGTTTCACGTCTGTAGGAAGTGAGCATAAAGTATGCAAACTTCAGAGATCGATCTACGTCTCAAACAAGCATCGAGAAGTTGGAACCTGAGATTTGATGAAACAATTAAAGAATTTGGTTTTATCAAGAATCCCGAGGAGCCATGTGTGTATAAGAAGGTAGTTAAGAATGCTGTGACATTCCTTGTACTTTATGTTGATGACATTCTACTCATTGGTAATGATGTAGTAATGTTGCAATCAACTAAAGTATGGTTGTCTAGTAGATTCTCGATGAAGGACATGGGTGAAGCATCCTATATTCTGGGAATACAGATCTATAGAGATAGATCGAAAAGGATGCTCGGACTCACCCAAGCTACCTACATCGATACCATACTTAAACGGTTCTCTATGGAAGAGTCCAAGAGAGGACACCTACCTATGTGCCATGAGGTCACTCTATATAAGTCTATGTGTCCAAAGACCGATGAGGAGATAGAAAGTATGACACGTGTGCCATATGCCTCGGCAATAGGTAGCATTATGTATGGCATGATCTCAACTAGACCAGATGTCGCATATGCTCTGAGTGTCATGAGCCGTTACCAAGCCAACCCCGGCCAGATGCATTGGAAGGCCGTGAAAGATATTCTTAAGTACTTACGAAGGACTAAGAATATGTTCATGGTCTATGGGGGTCGTGAACTGAAATTGGAAGGCTACACTGATTCTAGCTTCCAATGTGATGTGGATGATTCGAAGTCAACCTCTGGATTTGTATTCATGTTCAATGGTGGTGCTGTCTCTTGGAAGAGTTCCAAGCAAGACACCATCGGGGATTCAACCACTGAGGCTGAGTACATCGCATCATCAGCTACTGCTAAAGAGGCGGTTTGGATGAGGAATTTCGTCCAAGAGTTGGCCGTAATCCCTGAAGGAGTTGGTCCAGTCCCGGTGTACTGTGATAACACGGGTGCCGTTGCGCAAGCAAAGGAGCCTAGGTCTCACCAAAGATCCAAACATATACTGAGGAAATACCACATAATCCGGGATATTGAGGCTAGAGGTGACATAGCAGTCGAGAGAGTCGCCTCTGCAGACAACATTGCTGATCCACTTACGAAGCCCTTGCCAGGACCGTTGTTTGAAAAACATCGCGAAACAATGGGACTACGTCTGTGTTGGGGAGCCGCGGCGGATCCGGATCACGCCTCCAGGCGAGGCAGCGGAAGAACAAAAATCATGGCCGGGAGACGATCAATACGATAAAAACTATAACATGCTATGACATTCATAGGGCGTTTCAGATTGCTACCTTGCTGGCAACTCGTGCCTGGCTCTGACCGGTTTCGTAAAGAAAACGGCACTTCACGTTAGGCGGCGGTAGATATCGTCAATCAGGTCCTCGACCGGAGATGGGATTCCTTCGTAGCCTGCACTAGAAGGCCTGACGAGATCTGCGCGGATGGATTCTCCTCGTCAAGATTTGCCGGAAACAAGTTTTCGGCGAGCGGCGGCGGCGGCGGCGTGGCGTGAGGTTAAAGAAGAGAGGAGGCGGCGATTCCAATCTAGGTTTAGGGTTTAGTGTAGTAGTCATATGTCATAATGAAGCTTAAGTCTAATTAAATAGACTTGGTGATGGATTTGGATCCGGCCCATGTTGGGGATCCGGATCCGCCCCCCGGCGAGGCAGCGGAAGAACAAAGAAATACAGCCGGGAGACGATCAATACGAAAAATTCAATAACAATTTTCATCATACATAGGGTGTTCAAAACCACTACCTTACTGGCACTTGTGCCTGGCTCCAACCGTAGTTACAATAACGTCGGCTCTTCTCGGTAGATTGCGGTAGATATCGCCAATCCGGTCCACGACCAGAAACGAGACTCCTTCGTCAGCCTGCACTAGAAGGACTGACGAGATCAGCACGAACGGATTCTCCTTGTCGAATTGTCCGGAAACAATTTTCCGGCGAAGAGGGGCGGCGGCGGCTTTGTGACAGGAGGGAAGGGGGCGGCCACTTCTAGGTTTAGGGTTTAGTTGTGTAGTGATTAGTGAGTTAATGAGTCTAAGTCTACATTAAGTAGACTTGGTGATGGGTTTGGATCCGGCCCAACGGGCCCGGGTCCAACGGATGAACATTCG
>KQ997108.1:57594-72139 GCA_001598015.1 Dorcoceras hygrometricum | reverse complement strand
ATCGAATAGCAGCTGTTGTAAACCGCAATTGCAAGTTATATGAAAAATACCCTGTTTTCCGCAAAAGCTTTTAGCAGTAGCGCGCGTATTTGAGTATCTGCTGAACTTTCGAATGGTTTTGTGTTTTGTTTCCTGTTGGTTATAAGGAATACAGCTTATAACAAATCATCTTTTAGCCCTTCTATTATTCGAAAATTTTGTTTACCCCAATTCTCGTGGCCCCGTTGGGTATGGGTGTCACATTCGAAGTCCAGCAGCTTCGCATTTCCACCTCCAGCGCAAAATCAACTTCTCAATTGGGTAGCAAACGAAAGAGCAAGGCAAGGGGAATTCAGCGCCACAAAGATCTCCAAAAACAAAGGCTGAATGCGATGGAAATCTAGGGAAGAAATGTCTCGGTGTAGCTCGACGGGAAGAAATGTCTCGGTGAACAGTAGCTCGACGAGGGCTTGGAGAAGAAGAGATAAGATATGGCTGGTTCAAAATATTTCTAAGTGTCAATCAACACTTCGATATATACCTCTTCAAACCTCGCCTGCTGATTCACTAAGATCCATCGAAATATTCAGCAGAAGTCTATCAGCAGCAATCTTCCCATCGAAATATTCAGCAGAAGTCTATCAGCAGCAATCTTCGCTTTTCATTTCGTAAAATCAGCAGCAACGACTAAACAACAATCGCACGAAAACGCTACAAAACGACACCGTTCCAACTTATCTAAACGACGCCGTAGAAACCACCAGCAGACAACAGATCTCGCAAGCAAAACAACCAAGAGCTGATAACAGCTCTCTCTACAAAGCAATCTATCTGCTGGTCGCGAGAAAACACTCAAAACGACGACGCATCTACTAATTCAAACGACGTCATTTCATATACGTAAGAAAAGCTGCCAACAGCTGATCTCTAAACACAAAGCTCCAAAACACAGCGTTTCCACTTAATCAAACGACGCCGCTTATCAACGCTCTTGCAAAAGCGAGCCTGCTGATCAGCAGCAACCAAAACAACGCAAACACTACCAGCAGTAAGGAATACGTCACGCCTACGTCATCATATCTATCGATAGCTCTTGCGACTGATTCCACAAGCGCATCTGCTGAATTCAATAGTCAACACTCCAAAATGTTGACTAACACGCGTCGCTTCCTCGCTCAATCTCACGCTACATGCAACATCTACCAGCAGCAACCTCAACTTCGACGCTAAACCAGCAGCTCTCATTGCGTCATGCTGACGATAACGCTGCTGATCCAAAGTTCACCAGCACGAGCTACAGTAACTTTGACCCGCGTTGACTTCACCAAAAATCGATATTTCTCATCTCTTAAACTAGTGCTGCGACAGATAAATCAGCAGGAACTTCATTTCTTTCGCCAAAATCCTCAAAATACTCGTGATTAATCCCAAATCAAACCAATTAATCACTAATCTAAATTCTCAATCCTCACAGGCCTTTAGAATTTCAAGTTGGAGATCTGGTTTTCTTGAAAGTTTCTCCTTTTAGAAGTGTTATGGTCTCAAGGGTAAGTTAGCTCCTCGTTATGTTAGACCTTATGAGATTGTGGAGATTATTGGTCCTTTCGCTTATCGTTTTTTGTTGCCACCAGATCTGTCCTCATTGCATGATGTGTTTCATGTGTCTATGTTGAGGAAATATGAGCCAGATCCTTCTCATGTGTTGAGAACTGACGAGGTGGAGCTGGATAGAAATTTGAGCTATGTTGAATATCCCTTGCAGATTTTGGACAGGAAGGAGAAACAGCTCAGGAAAAAGACCATTCCCTTGGTGATGGTCCAGTGGAGCAAACATGGTAGAGAAGAAGCTACGTGCGAGTTAGAGGAGAAAATGCAACGTGAATGGCCTCATCTGTTTTAGTAGATTCTATGGTAACTCCAGTAGCTAATTTTCTTGTTGTTGTGTTGCTCAGTTATCTTGAATTCTTGGTTAGTAGCCTCTTGTGCGTAGCGTGATTTTCTAGTGTTGGTTATTTTGGTTGATGTTTTTTTCAGTTCTGGAGTTGTTGTTTGATTTCGAGGACGAAATATTATTTAAGTAGGGAGAAATGTGAGACCTGAAAGATTTGTGGATTAATTAAGTTAATTAAACGGTTTTAGTATAGACCAGATTTGGCAGGAGCAGATCTGGGACAGGCCAGCTTTGAGCTGGTATGCTTGGTGAGCGTATTGGATCTCTATATTTGTGTGTTGGAACAGCTCTGGACAGTTTTAGAGTTCTGTGTAGTAGTAGTCAGATTTGGGGAGTTGAGAAGTGCTGGTTGGTCACTTCGGATTTGGCGTTGGTTGATGGTAATTTGCGTTGGTGGTCAAATCTGGTGGTCGCAAGCCACTCTGGGTGTGCTAGTTGAATATCCTGCACGGGTAGAGAAACACAGTCGTTTGGAGGAAACCAAAATTGAGATGCGTAAGTTGTTAAGCGCTGTGTGAACCGGCCTGGTTCGAGGGTTTGGTGTGGATCGATTTCGGGTTGTCTAGACCGGAAGGCAGTGCGATTTTGTTTTGGGTATTAGTGAACGTTGGTCAGTGCTGGTGTCAGATCTAGTCATTCGGATCTGAGTGTTTTGGGTAGGAGCGATGCGACGCCGTTTGGAGAGACACGTGTATGAGTTAGTTGGATTGTGGTGCGACGTCGTTTGGTAGTAGCACGCTGGTTTAGCGTATGGTCTAGATCTGGAGTGGAACTCAGATCTGAGTGGGTATCAGCTTTGAGCCAGTGTTTTCGGTGGTTACTGTTCATCAGATTTGGGAAACTGTTGTATATATAGAGAACTTTGACTGTAGTCTCGCAATTGTTTCCCGACACTTAGAAGATATCTTCTCCCGACATCAAAAGTTCTTTGTCGCGATACCCTACTACTGTTCGCCGAACCTTATCTTGTTCGATTGCTGGTGGTATAAGACTCAGATTGGAGCAAGATTGGTGCTGGATTCCACTCGCAAAGACGTTTCTTATTATACCATTTTCGAAGGCATGGGTAAGCTGGAAGAAGATCACGAAAGGAGGTACCTTGTGTAGTCTGTTAGCATTTCGAGAATATTTGTTCTTCCGTTCAGGTAACGCTTTGGGTAAGTGTTAGGTTCTACCTTGCCCTTCGTTTAGAGCTGTCTTTTGTGCTCTCAGGGTAGGACAGAGCTGGTTGAGCTCGTAGCTCCCAGTTAGAGTTTCTGTACTTTACGTCCCTAAGCTAGTTGTTGTTGTTTGGCTTATTAGGTTCAGATCCGAGTGCTCAGGACCTCGATTGTGGTAATTGTAGCTCAGAAACTGAAGGTACGGATTTGAGCTTGTTTACAGCTTTTGGATTTGGCATGGATAAATGTGTACGCTTGCTGGTATTGCATGTATTGTGTGCTGTGTTGTCGCTGTTGGTTACTGCTGGTCTCTGTGCTGATTTATGTAAGCTGTTGAATTGGCATACACGCATCTTTTCTATTGAACTCATATTGTTGCTGTGCTAACCCGTTTGTACCAGGAGCTATTTTGAGGATGAGCGACAATACTGTGCTTGTGAGACCCGAAAGTTTAGAAGGATTAATTGAGTTAATTAATCGGGTTTTATTGGATTCAGATTTGAGCGAACGAGTCTGGGTGTCCAGCTTTGAGTCGATATGCTTGGAGAAGATAACGGGTTTCTATAAGTTCTAGAATCAGCTTTGGTTCAGTTTAGAATTTGCGTGGGATCTGTTAGTTGCGAGTGTTGATCATCGCTGAGTGATTGTGTTCAGCAGTCGTGGTGGAATCTGTTATCGCTGAGCAGAAGAGAGTGCGCTAGCTTGTTTCAGCAGCGAGTAGCTAAACTACGTCTTTTGGATTAGTTGGAACGATAGCGTTTTGGTTTAGCGGGCGAGACTCAGTTGTGAGCAGCGTTGGTCTTCAGATTCGAGAGAGATCTGAGTGTGTAGAGAGCGACGCCGTTTTGGGTTTCATATTCCTCTTGCGCTAGCGATTCAGATCTGAGTGCGGGTGACGTATCCAGTTGCGATAGTGGACTTGTGCGACGTCGTTTGAGTTAGTCGAGATCTGTTTGCTGTAGAGAGATCTGTTGAGAGATTCAGATCTGAGCGGGAATATCAGCTTTGTACCTTAAGTTATTGGTGGGATCTGTTCAGCAAGCATGGATAGATTTTAGTATATAGAGGACTTTGCATTCGTTCTTTATTATTGTTTCTCGACACTTCGAATATTTCCCATAAGATAACTCTGTCGCGATACCCTACCTACTGTTCACCGAACCTTATCTTCTTCGATTGCCGACCGCAGACAGCTCCGATTGAAGTAAGAGTGGTAGCGCTGGACTCCTCTTGCTGAGACGCTTCGTTGGATACTGCTTTTGGACGCTTGCTTGAAGCTGGTGAGGTGTGCGAAGACATCTCACTTGTGTATTCTGTTAGCATAAGCGTCGGATTTCGCCTGCCGTTGAGGTAGCTCGTTGGGTAAGTGTTAGCTCGTTGGGTAAGTGTCAAGATCCTACCTTGTGTTTTGTTTAGAGCCTTCTGTTGTGTTGGATGGGTAGGACAGATTTGGTTGAGCTCGTAGCTCCCGATTCGTGGTTTCTGTGTTACTGTACCTGAGTTAGTATCTGTATTTGGTTTAGCAGGTGTGAGATATATGTTGCTCAGGACCCTGTTGTAGTAATTGTAGCACAGAAGACTTTAGGTACGGATGTGAGCTTGTTTACAGTGTTGAATTGGGCATGGATATTATGTGCTGCTGTGTATGCTTCTGTGCCTTTATCTGCTTGCTTGTATTGTGTTGTTAATCGCAAGCTGTTCATTGCATACACATTATTCATGTGCATTCAGATCCTGTTGAGCTTGCCTTGTTGTTGTTGATCTCTGTGCGTACCAGGATGCTGTTGAAGCTGAGCGGGTAACTCTCGTACCTCATCTCCCTGCTGGGATCTGTTAGCCACTATGAGCGGAGTGAGTAGCTCCCACACCTCATGAGTTGGGCAACAGCAGGTTGAGCTATGTTTTGCATCTGGTGCCGTGTGCTGAGACTAGTGGGTAGCTCCCATATACTCACACACCCCGTGGCCACTGTTGTACTATTGTTCAGTTGATCTGTTGTTGTTTGTTGAACAGTTCTTGAGATCCTTCTGACTCCCTGCGTTCGGTTGTAGCCTTGTTCTCATGCATAGCACTTGTGTTTTTCCTGTTGCCATTTAACTGCTGCTTTTCAGTTTTTATCCGTACTGGATTTGACCACATGTCCCTCTGGGGCTGGTGTTGTTTGCTTGTGTATGTGTTTTCAGGTTATCATGGTTACTCTGCTGTTCGTGGAGTAGACCCAGCTGGAGGTGCCCCAGGAGGTGGTTAGAGTGTCCCAGTTAGCGTATAGCATATATGTATAAGCACTGCTAGCCGGGGGATGTCCTGTGCTTTATGGTATTTCAGTTGTTTTCTGTAGTTCTTGTATCTATTGAATGTTTTACTGTTGTACTGAGTTATTTTAATAACTGGGATATTTTGAGTATTATAGTATTTTAAATTATCTATCCTTCTGTCAGGCCAAAGCGAAAATTTTAACCAGTATTTCTATTTCTTCCGCTAGTGTTTGTGTGGTTTAACTCTGTGTTTGAGCACGAGGCCTGACATTTTTGGTATCAGAGCTTAAGCTGGGATAAGCTCGATTTATTTGATCACACTTGAGTCTAGGCACAGTGTTGCGTGTTGCATGTGCATGACTATGTGATTTATTTGTTATATGATATATCTGTTGCTGTGTGACCTTACCCTCTTAGTGCCTTCGTAGATGCCGCCTAGACGTAGGGGTAGAGGTAGAGGGCAGTTTCAGGAAGAGTCCGAAGGTCAGAACGAGGAAGTGCAGCGTAGTGTTCCTCGTCGTGGACACGATAGACAGGTTGACTTGGAGGTAGATGAGCTGGCAGCCCGTGTGGACGATATGGAACTGGTGATGGCGAGCGGATGAACCCTCAAGCGTTCAATGGCGATGAGTCTAGTTCCGATGTTGAGTCCTGGTTGCAGCATATTATCGGGTTGTTCGATCATGTCAGGTATGACGATGAGCGTAGGCTGAGTTTGGCTACGTTTCAATTGAGGAGAAGTGCCGAGCGTTGGTGGAGAGGTGCTTCGAGGACTCTAGAGGAGACAGGTGTAGAGATTTCATGGAGTAGCTTCTGTACTGCCTTTCGTCAGGAGTACATTCCGAAATCTTTTGTGAACGCCAGGGAGTGAGAGTTTGATAACCTGGTGCAGGGATCTTTGTCCGTGGGAGAGTATGCCCGGAGATTTTCTTCTCTTCTTGCGTATGTTCCGCATGTTGCTGGCCGAGAGAAGGCGAAGAGGAACAAGTTCATGGAGGGGCTCAATGAAGAGCTGTATTCTTTTGTGTTGGCGGGTTCACCGGCGAGCTATGCAGAGGCGGTGGACAGGGCTATAGACATCGAGGAAGGACTGCAGAACCGTCGGTCGCGTGTTAGGCCGCAAGGAGTGCAAGGTAGTCGTCCCGTGGTTCCGAGGGTGCAACCTTCCCAGTCAGTGCAGTCGTCTCAGCCACCCCAGCAGCAGGTAGCCCAGCAGCCCGGACACCAGAGGTTTAGGCCTCGTGGTCTTCAGTTTAAGAAGAAGTCTGGTTCGAGTTCTTCTGGCTCGGGTAGTTCGAGCAGTGGTAGTAGTTCCAAAGTTGAGTTTTGTGGCCAGTGTGGAGGAAGGCATCCTACAGCGCAGTGTGTAGGGGTGCAAGGTTCGTGCAACGTCTGTGGTCAGTACGGACACTTTGCGAGAGTGTGTCCTTTATCTGGATCTCAGCATACCACCGCTCCACCGTAGGGTCGAGGTGGATCGTCTAGATGTCGTTCTTTTCCAGCCCAACAGCAGAGGTTAGGGGAGCCTCGGTTTAGGCCGTTTCAGCAGCCTGGTCCTTCGCGATTTGGACAGTCTTCCCATCCTCAGTTTTCAGGACCTCAGTTTTCCCAGGTGAATGCCATGACTAGGGAGCAAGCGGAGGGCACGCCAGGCGGAGGAGTGATCGCAGGTACTTGCTTTGTTTTTGATTTTCCTGCGCGTGTGTTGTTTGATACAGGAGCATTACATTCGTATATTGCTGATGCATTTGTGGTTGAGCATGGTTTGCATACCACATCTTTGTGTGATGTTGTGTCTGTTGCGACTCCTGCCGGCGTGAGCCTTTTTGATTTTCCTGCGCGTGTGTTGTTTGATACAGGAGCATTACATTCGTATATTGCTGATGCATTTGTGGTTGAGCATGGTTTGCATACCACATCTTTGTGTGATGTTGTGTCTGTTGCGACTCCTGCCGGCGTGAGCCTGTTCTCCCAAGAGATTTTGTTGAATGACGTTCTTAGGTTTGGCGAGAGTGTGTTGTTAGCCAACCTGATCAGGCTAGTGATGTGGGATTTTGATTGTATAGTTGGAATGGATGTGTTGTCTAGCTATAGAGCCACTGTGGAGTTTTTCCATGGAGTTGTGCGATTTAGGCCCCAGACTGGCGAGAAATGGAATTTATATGGTCAAGATTCCCAATCGAAGATTCCTTTAGTTTCCGCGATGGAAATGTTTAGCCTGTTGTCGCTAGAGAATGCTGGTTTTATGATCTATGCCTTAGATGTGTCTTCTTCTTCGAGCGTAGAGCTTAGTATGGTTCTCGTGGTTCGACATTTCTCGGATGTGTTTCCGGAGGAGATTCCTGGTTTTTTCCTCCGAGATGAGAGATAGACTTCAGCATTGAGTTGGTGCCTGGTACAGCCCCGATTTCGAGAGCTCTGTATCGTTTAGCCACTGCTGAGTTGAGGGAGCTTAAGGTTCAGCTTAGTGATTTGTTGGAGAAGGGTTTCATTAGGCCGAGCATGTCACCCTAGGGAGCGCCTATCTTGTTTGTTAAGAAGAAGGACGGGTCGATGAGGATGTGTATCGACTTTATATAGTTGAATAAGGCGACAGTGAAGAATAAGTACCCTTTGCCTAGGATCGATGACTTGTTTGATCAGCTTCAGGGTTCGGCTGTGTTTCCTAAGATCGATCTTCGTTCGGGGTACCATCAGTTGCGCATCCGTGAGTAGGATGTTTAGAAGACTGCGTTTCATACGAGGTATGGGCATTATGAGTTTCTAGTTATGCCTTTCGGTTTGACGAATGCTCCCACAGTTTTCATGGACTTGATGAATAGAGTCTTTAGAGAGTTCATCGATAAGTTTATGATTGTTTTTATCGATGACATTTTGGTGTACTCTAAGACTCCGATGCAGCACAAAGAGCATTTGAAGTTGGTTCTTCAGACGCTACGAGACCCGCAGCTGTATGCTAAGTTCTCCAAGTGCGAGTTTGGTTAGACCGAGTTGTGTTTCTGGGTCATGTGATTTCAGTTGATGGTATTTCTGTGGAACCCAGTAAGGTTGAGGCTGTGATTAACTAGGAGCTTCCCAAGAATGTTTCTGAGATTCGTAGTTTCTTGGGTTTGGCTGGCTATTTCAGGCGTTTTATAGATGGATTCTCTAGTATAGCTAAGCCGATGACGCAGTTGACTCAGAAAGACAAGAGGTTTGTGTGGACTGAGAAATGCGAGAATAGTTTTCTGTTGCTCAAGGAGAAGCTAACTACAGCGCCTGTATTGGCTTTTCCGTGTGGTTTAGGTGGTTTTGTAGTTTGTGCAGATGCTTCCTTGAATGGATTGGGTTGTGTGTTGATGCTGAATGATCGAGTCATTGCGTATGCTTCTCGTCAGTTGAAACCGCATGAGACTCGTTACCCAGTTCATGATTTGGAATTAGCGGCAGTGGTGTTTGCCTTGAAGATTTGGCGCCATTACCTGTATGGTGAGCAATTTGTGGTGTACTCCGACCACAAGAGTCTGCAGTATCTGTTTTATCAGTCAGATTTGAACATGAGACAGCGTAGATGGATGGAGCTGCTTAAAGATTTTGATTGTGAGATCAAATATCATCCTGGAAAAGTGAATGTAGTTGCTGATGCATTGAGCAGAAAGGCTCAAGTGGCGATGCTGGCTTCGATGCAAATTTCGAAGGTCCACGAGCATCTTAGCACTACTGGTTGGCGATTTTACCCAGCTGAGGAGTATGTTGTGGTGTCTTCTTTCCAAGTCGAGCCACAGATTGTTGCTAGCATTAGAACAGATCAGAGGTCTGATCCATCCATCCATGAGTTGAAGCTTAAGGTGAGATCTTGTCAATTGGGGGACTACTCTGTTTCATCAGATGGGTGTTTGAGGTTTCGTGGCAGGCTGGTTGTGCCAAATCTGATTGACCTGAAGGATGAGATCTTGCGAGAAGCGCACTGTAGTAGATACAGTGTCCATCCAGGTGCAAGCAAGATGTATCATGCCTTGAAGCAACATTACTGGTCGGCAGGTCTGAAGAGTGATGTTTCTGATTTTGTAGCCTGATGTCTGAATTGTCAGTAAGTCAAGGCTGAGAGGATGAGACCTGGTGGTTTGTTGCAAATCTTAGAGGTGCCCCAATGGAATTGGGAGCATATAGCTATGGATTTTGTCACACATTTGCCTCGTTCTAGCAGAGGTTGTGATGCGGTTTGGGTTGTAATAGACAGATTGTCGAAGTCTGCGCACTTCATTCCCTATAGTATGACTTATTCTTTGAAGAATATGTCGAAGCTGTACGTAGACTTTGTGGTGCGGTTTCATGGTGTGCCATTTTTGATTGTCTGAGATCGTGATCCTAGATTTACTTCTAGGTTTTGGAAGAGTTTGCAAACAGCTTGTGTACTAGATTAGCTATGAGTACAGCGTATCACCCCCAGACAGATGGCTAATCTGATAGAACTATCCAGATTTTAGAGGATATGTTGAGAGCTCTTGTAATGGATTTTAGTGGTAGCTGGCAAGATTCGTTGTCTTTGGTTGAGTTTTCCCACAATAATAGCTATCAGGTCACGATTGGTATGGCCCCATTTGAAGCTTTGTATTGCAGGAAGTACAGATCGCCTATATGTTGGGAAGAAGTGGGGGAGAAGCAGTTGTCTTCTCCAGAATTTGTGTAGCAGATGAGAGATCAAGTGGATCTGATTCGCCAGCGAATGAAAGCTGCACAAGATCGCCAAGCAAGTTATGCGAATAAGAGGCGTAGGCCTTTAGAATTTGAGGTTGGTGATCTAGTTTTCCTTACGGTTTCTCCTTTTCGCAGTGTCATGAGATTTGGTCTCAAGGGAAAGTTGGCTCCTCGTTATGTTGGTCCTTATGAGATAGCTGAGAGTATTGGCCCATTGGCATATTGTTTGTTGTTGCCACCAGATTTGTCCTCCTTGCATGATGTGTTTCATGTTTCGATGTTGAGGAAATATGAGCTAGATCCCTCGCATGTGTTGAGAACTGATGAGGTAGAGCTAGATAGAAGTTTGAGTTACGTTGAGTATCCCTTGAAGATCTTAGATAGAAAAGAGAAACAGCTGAGGAAATAAGACCATTCCCTTGGTGATGGTCCAGTGGAGCAAACATGGTAGAGAGGAAGCTACTTGGGAACTAGAAGAAAAGATGTAGCGTGAGTGGCCGCATCTGTTTGAGTAAGCACTGTATCAGATTCCAGTAGTTGGCTTGGTTGCTGGTTGCTTTTCCCAGTTATCTTGAACTCTTGATCTAGAGCTGTTTGATTTCGAGGATGAAATCCTGTTTTAGTGGGGGAGAGATGTGAGACCCGAAAGTTTAGAAGGATTAATTGAGTTAATTAATCAGGTTTTATTGGATTCAGATTTGTGCGAACGAGTCTGGGTGTCCAGCTTTGAGTCGATATGCTTGGAGAAGCTAACGGGTTTGTATAAGTTCTAGAATCAGCTTTGGTTCAGTTTAGAATTTGCATGGGATCTGCGTAGTTGCGAGTGTTGATCAACGTTGAGTTTTTGTGTTCAGCAATCGTGGTGGAATCTGTTATCGCTGAGCAGAAGAGAGTGCGCTATCTTGTTTCAGCAGCGAGTAGCTAAACTACGTAGTTTGGATTAGTTGGAACGACAGCATTTTTGTTTATCGGGCGAGACTCAGTTGTGAGCAGTGTTGGTCTTCAGATTCGAGAGAGATCTGATTGTGTAGAGAGCGACGCCGTTTTGGGTTTCAGATTCCTCTTGCGCTAGTGATTCAGATCTGAGTAGCGGGTGACGTGTCCAGTTGCGATAGTGGACTTTTGCGACGTCGTTTGAGTTAGTCGAGATCTGTTTGCTGTAGAGAGATCCGTTGAGAGATTCAGATCCGGGTGGGAATATCAGCTTGGTACCTTAAGTTGTCGGTGGGATCTATTCAGCAAGCATGGACAGATTTGAGTATATAGAGGAATTTGCCTTCGTTCTTTATTATTGTTTCCTGACACTTAGAATATTTCCCGTAAGATAACTCTGTCGTGATACCTTACCTACTGTTCACCGAACCTTATCTTCTTCGATTGCCGACGGTAGACAGCTCCGATTGAAGTAAGAGTGGTAGCGCTGCACTCCACTTGCTGAGAAGCTTCGTTGGATACTGCTTTTGGACGCTTGCTTGAAGCTGGTGAGTTGTGCGAAGACATATCCCTTGTGTAGTCTGTTAGCATAAGCGTCGGATTTCGCCTGCCATTGAGGTAGCTCGTTGGGTAAGTGTTAAGATCCTATCTTGTGTTTTGTTTAGAGCCTTCAGTTGTGTTAGAAGGGTAGGACAGATTTGGTTGAGATCGTAGCTCCCAATTCATGGTTTCTATGTTACTGTCCCTGAGTTAGTATCTGTATTTGGTTTAGCAGGTGTGAGATATGTGTTTCTCGGGACCCTGTTGTAGTAATTGTAGCAAATAATACTTGAGGTACGGATGTGAGCTTGTTTACAGCGTTGAATTGGGCATGGATATTATGTGCTGCTGTGTATGCTTCTGTGCCGTTATCTGCTTGCTTGTATTGTGTTGTTAATCGCAAGTTGTTCATTGCATATGCATTATTCATGTGCATTCAGATCCTGTTGAGCTTGCCTTGTTGTTGTTGATCTCTGTGCGTACCAGGATGCTGTTGAGGCTGAGCGGGTAACTCCCGTACCTCATCTCTCTGCTGGGATCTGTTAGCCACTATGAGCGGAGTGGGTAGCTCCCACACCTCATGAGTTGGGCAACAGCAGGTTGAGCTATGTTTTGCATCTGGTGCCATGTGCTGAGACGAGTGGGTAGCTCCCATATACTCACACACCCCGTGGCCACTGTTGTACTGTTGTTCAGCTGATCTGTTGCTGTTTGTTGAGCAGTTCTTGAGATCCTTTTGGATCCATGCGTTCGGTTGTAGCCTTGTTCTCATGCATAGAACTTGCATTTTTCCTGTTGCCATTTAATTGCTGTTTTTCAGTTGCTCTCCATACTGGGGTTTGACCCCATGTCCCTCTGGGGCTGGTGTTGTTTGCATGTGTATGTGTTTTCAGGTTATCACGAGTTACTCTGCTGGTCGTGGAGTAGACCCAGCTGGAGGTGCCCCAGGAGGTGGTTAGAGTGTCCAATTTAGCGTATAGCATATATGTATAAGCACTGTTAGCCGGGGCATGCCCTGTGCTTTATTGTATTTCAGTTTTTTTCTGTAGTGCTTGTATCTGTTGAATGTTGTACTGTTGTACTGAGTTATTTTAATAACTGGGATATTTTGAGTATTACAGTATTTTAAATTATGTATCACTGTTAGCCGGGGCATGCCCTGTGCTTTATTGTATTTCAGTTTTTTTCTGTAGTGCTTGTATCTGTTGAATGTTGTACTGTTGTACTGAGTTATTTTAATAACTGGGATATTTTGAGTATTACAGTATTTTAAATTATGTATCCTTCAGTCAGGCCAAAGCGAAAATTTTAACCACTATTTCTATTTTTTCCGCTAGTGTTTGTGTGGTTTAACTCTGTGTCTGAGCACGAGGCCTGACAGTGCTCCTCATCTCCCTGCTGGGTTATCTGTTAGCCGCTATGAGACGAGTGGATAGCTACCACGCTCTCATGAGCTTTGGCAACAGCAGGTCGAGTAATTTTTTATGCTCTGGTACCGTGTGTTGAGACGAGTGGATAGCTACCATGCTCTCATGCACATTGTGGCCACTGTCCTTTGTTCGATCTGTTGACAGCTGTGGAGCTGGTTCTTGATCTCCGTTGACTCCTTGTTCGGTTGTAGTCCCTTGTTCCTGCATTCTGCTGTCTCATGCATAGCACGTGCATTTATATATGTTGCTATCTATCTGCTATTTATATTGATCTCCGTACTGGGGTTTGACCCCATGTCCCTGTGAGGATGGATTGTTTTGTTTGCCTGTGTGTTGTTCAGGTTATCCAGGTTTCTCAACTGGTCGTGGATATGTCCCAACTGGTGGTGCCCTGGGAGGTGGATAGAGTGTCCCAGTTATGTATATTATTTATATTAGGCAGTAGAGCAGTCTCCAGGGAATACCGTATGAGGATGTAATGTTCTATTGCTGATTTGGGATGTACCCTGTTAGGGAGTCATGCTATGCTTGTATTTGTTATTGTATCTGCTGTTGTTGCTTTTCTATTGTTATAAAACCAATATTTTGAATATCGTTGTATTTTAAAGCATATTTTCTAAGTCAGGCCAAAGCGAAAAATTTCAGCCGCTTTTGAAATGCTTCCGCGGTTGTATTTTGCGTGGTTAATCTATGGGTTGTGCACCGAGCGTGACAGTTGAGCATGATCCCTCAACTGTAAAACAGCCAACTTCAGTCTCTTCTCCTGGGTGTACTCCACCGTGTCAAATAATTCCTCCATATGTTCCAACCAGCCTTCAGCCACCAAACCACTCTCGGCGCCAGTGAACGTAGGGGGATTCTGTTAGAGTAGATGCCCAACTAGCCAACTTGTGGCGTGTGGGTTTTAATTGACTCTTGTATATGACAGTCTTTATATATGTTATTCGCATTTCTTTATGGCGTTCTTTATTTTCATTGTGTTATATGATGTTAACAATTGTGTTGGATAAAGACCTAGAATGCACCATAGTGTATGTTAGATGTGATAGTGGATATGATGGCTATCATGAAACACATCTAATAGTCACTGTGCATTCTGAATTCGTTCCTAGTCGATTGGACCGTCAAAATGAGTATAAGGCCGCCCGAGCTTGAGACTAGCGTCTGCGATGTGAAGTACCATGTTTCATTGGTAGTGAACATTGTGATGTTCTGAGCATACAGATGGATAGTGACCTGGTGATCTATCGAACTACCCTCGTTCGGACTTTCCAAGTGGTTACCATTTGTCGAGTGGATAAGTCCGAGGTCTTGGTTGTACTGATTAGTCCTCACTACTCGAAACGTCATTGAGACTCTACATGATAGGCGCCTCACTTTGACCCGTTTGTCGACTCACTTGGGGTCATTAGGCGGCGGGATTGGGTGAGGTCCCGATGCATGTAGGAGCCGATGCTTCGTTGTCGAGGATTCACCGCCCTCGTTCGGACTTTCCAAGTGGTTACCATTTGTCGAGTTGATATGTCCGAGGTCTTGGTTGTAGTGATTAGTCCTCACTACTCGAAACGTCATTGAGACTCTACATGATAGGCGCCTCACTTTGACCCATTTGCCGACTCA
>KQ997108.1:2923-28772 GCA_001598015.1 Dorcoceras hygrometricum | reverse complement strand
CGCCCCCCCCACCACAAGAAAAACCTCGCGGCGGCGTCCGCGCAACATCACGTCGCGCCCGCGCGCCCAGCGTGCTTCCAGCGGCGTGCATCGCCGCGACCAACGTCGCACCATAGACGCGCAGCAGGTGGCGCAGGAGTGGCGCAACACCGCACGTTCAGCAGCGCCATCGCGCAACCAACGGCGCCAAGCGTCCGGCCGGTGTGCGACGCTTGCACCATCGCATGGCAGCAAGCCGCACGCGACGCTTGCGTATCGTCGCGCCACTCCAGGCGCACGGCCGCGATTTCATCGCGCAATCAGCGCCACTCCAGTGGCCGCCCAGCGGGCCACAACCGTGCAACCAGTGCGCGTCCAGGAGCCTCCCATCTCACGACCAGCAGCGCCCTTCGATCGGCCAGCGTGCGTTTCCCTTGCGCGGCCAACGCGCAAGTCGTGCGCGCTCATGGGCACGAGAAAGAGGGGCGCCGCCGCACGTGGCGGTGGCCGATGGCCATGCCGGAGCTTTCGTTGATTCGATCTGAAATATAAGAAATTAGATACAATAAGGCAATTCGTATGATCAGATCCGAAAAACCTGGCTCTGATACCACTGTTGGGGATCCGGATCCGCCCCCCGGCTAGGCAGCGAAAGAACAGAAAATAGATGCCGGGAGACGATCAATACAAATAATTCAATAACAAACTACGACATTCATAGGGTGTTCAAAACACTACCTTGCTGGAACTTGTGCCTGGCTCCAACCGTAGTTACAATAACGTCGGCTCTTCTCGGTAGATTGCGGTAGATATCGCCAATCCGGTCCACGATCGGATACGAGACTCCTTCGTCACCCTGAACTAGAAGGCGTGACGAGATCTGCGCGGACGGATTCTCCTCGTCGAATTGGCCGGAACGAATTCCGGCAACTCGAGGCGGCGGCGGCACTAGGAGGCGGCGGCGGCGACGGCTTTGTGAGAGGGGAGGGAGGCGGCGGCCAATCTAGGTTTAGGGTTAGTTGTTGTGTCAAGTATGTTGAATTCTAGGTTTAGGCTTAATTATAAGCTTAAGTGTTGGACTTGGACCGGCCCAACGGGCCCGGGTCCAACGATGAACATTCAGTTCATCTCCACCACCGAGACTTCATCGTAACTCCGATCGCCGATCATATCGGACCGATCGATTCAGTTTCCAAAACTGAGTAATATGATCTGAAAAACCATTTTTCAGAACCCCAGTACAAAATGACCGTTTTGCCCCTCAACAGCGGGAAAACCCCGGTTTGACCCCTGTTGACTTTTAGGAAGTCGCACTCCCCGAAATCCTCTTCTCGTGCTCAACACATTGAGCTGAGTATCCGTGCGGGAATCTCGAATCTAGTACTTGTGTGACCCTCAATTGTTCAGGGATACAGCTAGCCGTGGGCCCACAACCATTGCGGCTCCGGAATCACAATTCTGGACTTGCCCATCGGATCATGGTAAAGCGTCTAGCAACATCGCCCCATGATCCCCTAGGTATCACTGATAGTGCCTGCAAGAATCAGTTGGTCGTGGTTAGCGTACAATACGATCATTTCAATCCATATATCCCGATCAGATCAACGACCATTGGTAAATCGAGAGTCGCTATAGATCCGATAGCCATGCATACATCTTGGAGATCGAATAGTGACATCGCGAGTGTAACTAGGTAAACACATTTACCTAAAGCACTTCTAGTACTCTGGCCAGAGATTTATACACTATTATCCCCTCAGATAGCATAGGATATCCACGCATGTCTGCGAGCGGTGAATCGTCGACAACGATGCATCGACTCCTACATGCATCGGGGTCTCACCCAATCCCGACGCCTTATGACCCAAAGTGAGTCGGCAAACGGGTCAAATTGAGACGCCTATCATGTAGAGTCTCAATGACGTTTCGAGTCGTGAGGACTAATCAGTACAACCAAGACCTCGGACTTATCCACTTGACAAATGGTAACCACTTGGAAAGTCCGAACGAGGGTAGTTCGATAGATCACCAGGTCACTATCTATCTGCATGCTCAGAACATCACAATGTTCCCTACCAATGAAACATGGTTCTTCGCATCGTAGATACTAGTCTCGAACTCGGGCGGCCTTATCCTCATTTTGACGGCCCAATCGACTAGGAACATGTTCAGAATACACAGCGACTATTAGATGTGTTTCATGATAGCCGTCATACCCACTATCACATCTAACATACGCTTTAGTGCATTCTAGGTCTTTACTCAACGCAATTGTAAATCATTACACACATAATGAAAGTAAAGAACGCATTATAAATAAATGCGAATATCATATATAAAGATTGTTTCATACAAGAGTCTATAAACCCACACGCCACAAGTTGGCTAGTTGGGCATCTACTCTAACAGTCACTACCCCTACCTCTCCACGACGGCGTCTACCAAAACTCAGAGGTAAGAACAACCAGCAGATAAATCACAGAGGAAGATAATCAAAATCACAGAGTCAATCACAAATAAAACTCAAACTCTGTGCCTAGACTCGAGTGTGATGGAAAAGAAATCGAGTTATCCCAGTTTAAGCTCTGATACCAAAATGTCAGGCCCGGTGCGCTAAATCATCGTTTAATAACTCAATTAATCTTAATTATGCGGAAACATGAAATCAGGGCTAAAAATTTTAGTTTTGGGCCTGAACGGAAATCATCTCTTGAAAATACATTCATAATAAAAATAGGATTTTAACTCCAAATCCAACACATCAATAACAACAAATACAGGTAAGATACAAATCAAGATCCCCAAATACATAATCACTCAGGGCATCCCCTGGTTCAATACATAATATATATAACTGGGACTCAGAACGGGGATCTACCAGCTGACGCTCCACTCAGTCTAGCTGGATTACCTGAAGATCCTACAAAGTCCAATCACAGACCAAAGCAGCCCTCAAACTGGGAAAAATAACGAGGTCAAACCTCAGTACAAAGAACATCTAAAAAGCAACAAATATATCAGTCATGCAATATTTCAAACGTGCAATTCATGAGGGCTACCAAGAATCATTGGTAGGAAAGACACAACAACTCAGCTGTTAAAAATCAAATCCTATGATATTCAGGTACGACAGATCAGCCGCCCATCACAGTGTAGTGGTATTCAGGCACGACAACTCAGTCGGCCACCACATCAATATCAGCATTGGACCTTTCAGGCACGATGGCTCAGCCGACCGATCACAACGCACATAGGAAATCAGTTCTCAAGAGGATCAGGCTCAATATGTATGCGTGAATGCACAGCAAAATCATGCTTATATCAATACATATAACTTACACACACACATGCAGACAAGATCACATAATCAGCATCATAAAAAGGCAGTCAATACCAGCACACAGATCACAGCAATTCAACAAAAAAGAAACATTCCAAAGCTGATATCAAAGCTGCTAAATCTAGCTCAATTCGTACCTAAAATCTCAGTATGAATACTACCTCAGCAGATCTCACAGGAATACACGGCACCAGCAGCTTACTCAAATCTGCTGCTCTACCAGCTCACTAGAAATTCAGCTGAAGATGCCTACAAGCTCAAATCTGCCAAGACATCTAATAATCAGCTCACATCAAGCTCATCCAGCTTATAGTCTAAAGCTTCATAGCCTAAATCAGCTATCTCAAATCTACAGAGCACTAACCAGCTCTAAATCGAAGCTTAAAACGATAAGGAATCACTTACTCAAAGCTGCCAAAGAACAGAAGAGCCACTGGTCAACAATCACGAAGATATTCGAACTCTGCAACTACCTCGCGCTCCCTCAACACGTCGACCCTAGTCTCTAAACTTGTATCAATCGAAAGCTCTAAGGAAGACGAACCCAGCGCCACCAATCTTGCTCCAAATGGCGGCATAAATCAACTGCAATCGACGGAAAAAGGGTTCGGATGAACAGTAAGGGTTTCGAAGAACAGATATGTCGATAGCTCTCGGGGGAAGAAGATAAGAAATGTCGGGTATAAAATCGACTAAGTTTTGATCGACACTTATTTTAATTCCCCAGTCAACGCTACAGTGAAAATCAATTACTCAGTTCAAAGCTGAAACCAGCATTCCGATCTCAGCGCTACATCAGATCTTACTTCTCTACGCTACACTAGCGTGCGACCACAAAACGACGTCGCGTAGGAGTCCCACTCAAAACCAACAGATTCCAAGTACACATAGACCCGCTCGCAAACATCCAGATCTGGCTTTCATCAAACGACGTCGCACCAGGGTTCAGCTCTCATCAAATCTGATGCTTGCTAAATGACATCGTATCAATCATACTCAACCAACGCCAAATCTGGTATACTCTAAGCGACACCGCATTTCTTATACTCAACCCGCGTCTACCCGGGTAATCCAAAACGACAGTGTGTCGCCTCCCGCGTAAGACATGCTCATTCACGCAAGGGTCAGATCTGGATATTCAAATCTGAAAATAACGAACCGGTCTACTCAAACCGCAAATCAAATCGATTCTCCCAGCGCCTATAATTCACACGCGTGGGGAATTCTCCAAATCTGAACTCCAGCGATAAACAATATACCAAATCTGTCCAGCGCTACGCTCTCCCTTACTCAACTATTCTCACCCGATACACTTCTAAATCAAACACGAACCTCATATACTCAGATCTTCCCACGTCCAAAGCTGATCTCACAAACATCTTTGACCAAAATTCCTAGGATGGTTACCCGATAATTCACAAGGCATATTTCTCCGATTAAATCCTCAATCCAATCTAATCTGCTCAAACATCTCACGAAATTAAATCGGGCTAATTCCTCAAATCTATTCGTAATACGCCACTAATTAAATCTGTGAATTATAGTCCTCACACAGTTTACCAACATAAATCCAACCACTACATATAGAATTAATTTGTAATCATGGAAGTCTTAACAGATCTAAGATGAAGGTATCTAAAATCATTCGGTTAAGTGGCTCTGATACCAAAACGAAAGCAGGATCATTAAACGAAAGTTAAATAATATAAACAGAATGATAAAACTTGCAATGATAATTTTATTGAAAAGATTTAAAAGCTTACAATTGAAATATGCGTAAAGTTGTAGCAGATGATAGATAACTCGTGAATGAGAGTGTAAAACTAAACTCGCTCTGCTTTTTGATATAATACAATGCTTATATAGTCATACAATAATTTTGAGTTACATTATTCTAATCGTCTTTTCTTTGGAGCTATCTTGCACTGCTTTGGCTTTGGAGTCTTTTGATGCAGGAATTGTTGGATCTGTGTTTACAGATCAGAATATTAATTTTGATTCACACAAAATCTGTTATTATCTTACTAACAGTTTAAGATTAATGTGCAGCCTGCTAGATTGAGAAGATATCCAAACTGGAACAGTGAGAGGATGCCTAAGCTGGTCTGGTTGAAGATCTCTACGCTGGAACAGTGAGGGGACATTCGAGCTGATACAGCATAGAGTATCTAGATTGTAGAGAACATCAAGCTGGTTCACCAGCTTGATGCAAGAGCAGTTCAGGGATCAAGTGCAGTGAAATTCAGAGCAAAGCATAACTATTCAAGTGCATTTCACAATTGCAGCTCAGAAAAGAAGTGCAGATCAGCTCAAGAGCAGCTTATAGATCAGCTAAGAGAGACCAGCTAGGAGGACACCAGCTAAAAGATCAGATCTGGACAGATCAGCTCAGACGAACAAAGCAGTTTGAACAATATTCTTGAAGATACTATGTTGCAAGTTCAAACTTATCTGGTTCGTCCTGTCCATGTCAGGTACAAGATGAACAGAGCTCGAAGTTAGCAAAGTCTGCAGAAGCGCCGATGAAAAGAGCTCAAGTCCAACAAAGCCTGCAACGCATTAAAAGCCAAAGGACACAAAGTACAACATTGTCAGAAGACTTTCAAATGGCTAAACCTTTGTGCCCAATGGATAGTATCTGAAAAGAGGCTTTATATATCACAGCAGAGCACAAGAAGATCATTATGCAAGAGAGCCTAGCGGAGAGAGTGTGTGTGCAGGTGCTGAAAGCAAAATAGAAGAATGCACAACACAAGGCAGTGCTAGTCACAATTTTGCACACTATGTGGCAGCTGGTGTGCGAGTTGGTTCAGTGCCTAGGTGTGAGCTAGTGCACTGACCGAAAGCGTCAAAGAAAAATCAATTCAACAGCACAAGCCATGGGAAGATAGCGAGCAACCATCTTAGAGAGAAGCACTTTCCAGTGTAAGAGATTTTATATTCTAGAGATTGAGCGTACACCGTAAATCTTACACACGATTCACTCATACATTGGAGAGTTGAGCGAAAAAAAAATAGTGAATCAAATCAAACACTCTCCATTGTAGTCTTTCTCACTGAGACGTTAAAGAAGTGTATGTACATTTCTCACTGAGGCGTAAAAGAAGTGATTGTTAGAAACACTGCTTGCGGGCTGGTGTGCATAGGTGGCTAGGAGTTCTTGCTGCGGGCTGTCGGACTGTGTTGCATCGGAGTCCGATGTAATAAAAGTCTTCTAGTGGATCCTTCCCGTTGCAAAAGAAGGGGAGACGTAGGAGATTCAGCTCCGAACTTCCATAAACAAATTGCATCGTATTTTTTTGCAGCTTTCTGCATTTAACATTCACGCATACCATGTACTTTAAACTTTTAAATTAGCTTTCGATTTTCAGAGCATAGTTCAAGTTGTTTGTGCAAGATTTTATGTCTTTGATCTATGTCTCGGTGCACTAATCTTCAAGAAACTGAGCTATTGCATCTCAATATTAAATAGACCAGATCGCATGAGCGCCATACCAGCTCACAGATCTGTTGGCATTGCGCATGCACGATATGGTTCCCCTGTTGCATGCTAACTGTTTTCAAAAATACTTTAAAATGCACGTAATAGGAGTTTTAATCAAGGATTCGGTGTCTAAGATGTGTGAGAGCTAACGGACCCCCCTTCCTTCGATCCCAACAAGAATCTTTCAGCTTGGGAGTCTTTTGAGGCTGTTTATATTATTTAACTTTCGTTTTATGAAGATATTCCTTTCAATCAAATAACCTTTGGTCAATTTATCTCTTTCATCAAGAAAGAAGGACTATCTTTATGTTTTGAATTAAAACTTCAAGCCAAATATAAATCTGACAGAAAAACAACTAAAAAAGAATTAGGAAGCTTCTGTCAAATGTTTGGTCTCGTCAATATAGATCCTCCTTCAGTACGCAGGAGAAAGAAAAATAAAACTTTTAGACCATATTACAAATCCCAAAATTATAAGCGTAGAACTTCTAGACAGTCAAAGACCACTAAACACAACAAATTCGAAATCTCTAAAATGTTGGTATTGTAACCAACCAGGTCACACATCCAATAATTGTTTTAAAAAGTCAAAGAAAAATCCAAAGAAAAAATCGATACACTTACAGATGATCTTACCAGTGATTCCAGTACATCTACAAAAGATAATACTGACACTGATAATGAAACATCCTCTAAAGGCATCTGCCATTTATGCGTAATTTCAAAAGACAAAAAAGAGGTAAATTTAGACTTTGTCTAACAAATTCCTGATCCTTACATTCAAAATACCTTAAAAAATTAAAGATTTGATTATTGATGAATAAGGTTCTAAACGAAACCCCATCAAAGAACATTTTAGTTTAAGTACATTATTTGACAAATACCCAACACCGAGCATACTAAAACAAGTTACCACAAAAGATCTGCAAACTAAAATTAATATATTAAAGAAACAGGCTAATCAACTTCAAATCGATAATTTTTCCCTTAAGAAAAAGATATTGAATTAGAAACCAAATTAATTCTCCTTACACCTACAACAATTGAAGAAATTCAAATTGAAAATCTGACTGAAAATAGCAATAACAATATTATTAATTCCATACAAACGATTGAATTCCAGAAGTGGTATGTTAATATAGATCTAGTCATTAACGACTTCAAAATCACATTAATTGCATTAGTAGACTTTGACACGGATCATATTGTTCTACGGGAAGGAGTCATACCATCAAAATATTACAAAAAAACAACTAAGCAACTATATACTGCAAATTCAAAACCTCTAGATGTAAGATACAAATTATCAAAAGCACACATCTGTAATAATGGATATTGTTTCAAAAATGTCTTCACATTGTTCCGAGATATATCCCAGGATATTATTCTCGAAACAACTTTCCTGACTCAAATTTACCATTTCCAAGTAAATAACTGAGGTGTCTTTACCAAAATTCATGGCAGACACATTATTTTCCCCTTTATCACGACTGTTAAACAAAAAGAAATTTTCTTATTACAAAACTCTTCAATTTTAAACAAATAATATGATACATAATTAAAAAAATAGCATATCAATTCTGTAAAAGACGAAATACATATTAAAAAAATAGCATATCAATTCTGTAAAAGACGAAATACCTTATCTTAAAATAGAAGAACAAATCACTCAACCACATATGACATAGAAAATCTCTGAATTAGAACTTCATATCACACAACAACTATGTAGTGAACTTCCAAATGCTTTCTGGAACAAAAAAAGCCACATCGTTTCCCTTCCATATGAAAAAGATTTCAATGTACGAAATATCCCAACAAAAGCCAGACCTATTCAAATGAATCAAGAATTTCTACAACACTGTCATAATGAAATTCAAGACTTATTAGCCAAAAAACTTATCAGACCCTCCAAATCCCCTTGGAGTTGTTCTGATTTTTATGTTGTAAAACAAGCAGAATTAGAATGAGATGTACCTGTGAGACCCCGATTAACCGATGTAACTAGTAGCTTAATTTATTTTTGATTAAGGGTTAATCATTTGGGTTATCCAGCCTAGAGAGGAATCAGCACAGGTGCAAGCTGATCTTACATTTCGCTTTAAGCTGTTGGTGCAAGCTGTTCCGGGTTTGAGCTTGGGTGAGCACTGACGCGAGCTGTTGAGTGGTCGTGCTGCTCTAAGGTGTTGGAACATATTAGAGGTAAACCGGTGGGTTGCGAGAGCTGGATCGACGTGTGGGAGTGTAAGCTGTTATAGATTGGTGCACCGTGATCTGAGAGCTTATCGAACAGCTTTGGAGCGTTGTAAGCTGTGGCTGCCGTATTTGTGATATGTTTCGTTAGTCAGATCTCGGGACGTATGCTGTGTTGTTGGGACGATCAGCTTAGGCTGAAACTGTTGGTGAAGAACAGTATTGGCGGGAGCTGTTTTTCTGTGTGAGCTGACCAGTGCATGAACTGGTCTGCTATTGTGAGCTGTTGATGCTGTAATTCTTCTGAGTTGTTTGGGCCAAACCTGCATAGGCTGAGAAGTGGACTGTGAGCTGTCGCGAGTGTGATTTGTTGGTTGTTGTGAGACCCGAAATTTGTTAAAAATGTAAATTGGTTGGGATTTAATCGGTTTTTAGAGATTTCTGGTGGTTTAGATTTCTGTTTGTGAGTTTGGGTTGCATTTTCGGGTCAGATTTCACACTTAGAGCAATTTTGGAAATTTTGAAATTTTCGAGTTTGAATTTTGTGGAGAATTCTGTTGCCAGATTTGCTGACGTCATGTTTTCTGTTCTGCGTTGGCATAGCAATTGCTGATGTAAGCATTGCTGTTGAAGTATTGGTTGAGTTAGCAATCAGATATGATGACGTAAGATTATCTGTTAGCAGCAAGTTCCTGTAGCGAAGGAGCTTGTACGTCGTCGTTTTGGTTTAGCGATTGCTGTTGGCAGAAAGGATGACGTAGGTCATGCGACGTCGTTTTATTTAGTTGAAACGCAGCGTTTTGGGTGTAATGTCTGGTGTCAGCTGTTGGTCACGTAAGGCATTTACTGTTGAGATATCTGTTGAGTTGTTTTACCCAGTCGCTAGTTTAGATGATCAGCTGTTGACAGATATGATGACGTATTCTATGCGACGTCGTTCTATTTAGTTGTTACGACGTCGTATTGTTCTAGCGCTAGCGATCGCTGTTGCGGGTGTTTAGTTCATCAGATATGATGACGTAGGTTACGCGACGTCGTATTTTCTTTGAATGGATTTGTTGTAGTGTTGCGCTTTGTTCAGATTTGCTGACGTATGCGAAGTGTTGTCGTTTTGATTAGCGCTCGTTGCCTTTGCGTTCGGTTGCTGGTGTGAGCTTTGTACTGTTGAAGAAGTTGTTGGGTATTTCTTCGTCAGCTTTGCACTGTTCCCGTTACTGTCAGCAGCTTGCGATATTTGTTAGTGTCGGTGGATTTTATATTAGATTTCTCGCGTGTATATAAGAAGCAGGACTTGGTCTTTGTTTCATTAAAAATCAGACTCCATACTTAGCGAGTTATCCTCTCGACTTTCATTCCTTTTCTTCGAACCCTAAACACTGTTCACCGTGATTTTCATTCGCCGAGTTGTTGGGTATTTCTTCGTCAGCTTTGCACTGTTCCCGTTACTGTCAGCAGCTTGCGATATTTGTTAGTGTCGGTGGATTTTATATTAGATTTCTCGCGTGTATATAAGAAGCAGGACTTGGTCTTTGTTTCATTAAAAATCAGACTCCATACTTAGCGAGTTATCCTCTCGACTTTCATTCCTTTTCTCGAACCCTAAACACTGTTCACCGTGATTTTCATTCGCCGATTGCCGCCGTTTCCCGTCTCCGTTTTGGGCAAGGTCGGTGGCGCTGCACTCCTTAGGAGTTCCTATTTCGATTAAAACCAGCTAGAAGGTTTGAATTGGCCTTGGAGTGAGATCGCGAAGCAGCAGCAGTAGCTCCCTTGTTCGTATGTTTGCTGGGTGCAGGTAGCCTTTCGGTTTAGCTTTGAGATCTTACTCCTAGCTTTGGTTTAATCTTCATGTTAGGTTGTTGAGGTAAGATAATTAGCTGGTTGAGTTGTAGCTCCCGGCCGTGAGTTTCTGTTGGCTTTCCTAAGATCTCGTGCGTGTTGTTTCGTAGGTTCGTGTGCCTTTGAGACTCTATTCGATAGTTCTCAAGGTCTGGGTGAGCTTCAGGGTAAGTGATTCTTTCCATTGCTAAGCGTAGTTTTTGCTGTTGAGTTTCGATATAGTGATAAGACCAGGTTTCAGCTCTTGGCCGTAGGTTGTAGTGTTTAGAAATTCAGTTGTTGAACTGATTTTCCAGGTGCCTTATCAGATTCGAGCTTCCTGGCAGATTCATGGATTTTTGTAGTAGCCGTGAGGAATCTGAGTTGAGCGGGTCACTGGCACCGTTAGCTGGAGGAATCTATTGGAGGTATTTTGTCGTGTGAGGTACGAATCGAGCTTGTATTACAGCTTTGAGATAGGCATGGGGATGTATTATGTGTTATATAGCTGTGTCAAGTGTTTGTGTAGAGGCAAGCTGTGTATATTATGCATGTCTATTGGCTAAACTATCTGGTATATTACCTTCTGTTTGGTGATCTGTTGAGTTGCTATGCATGTGATTATTCGAATGCCTTTATTGTGTTTTCTGGCATTACACGTACATGCATCATGTTAAGCATGTTACTGCATCTGCATAGCATATTGAGCCAATGGTTCCTTTGTTAGCCATGATATGTTGCTCTGTTGGAGCTCTTCCCTCGTGGTGCGGTGCGGTGTTTCATAACCACGATTGAGTGCAGCTGGTGGATGTTGGTTGAGTTGTTCCCAGTCCTCAGTTGCAGCAGCTGGTGGATGTTGGTTGAGTTGTTCCCAGTCCTCAGTTGCAGTGACCTGGATAGAGGTTGGCGGGTGGTTGGTCCACTTGAAATTCCGTGCGACCTGGCGGGTGGCTCCCGCGCAGGTGCGGCGATGAGCCACTCTATTTCCACTGGGTGCGATCGGGTAGCTTCCGAAGCTTGGTGATGTGTCACAGTTGTCGTTTCCTATTCGTTTGGCCTTCCGGTTGTTACCGATGTTCTTTGTACCGCTTATGCCTTTGCACGACATGATACATTGCATGCTATATCTGTTAGCTGTATTTTGTAGCTCTTCGTACTGGGGTTTGACCCCGATGTCCCTCTGGGGCTGGTTGTTTTGTTTGCCTCCTTGTTGTTCAGGTCTCCCAGGTCATTCCGCTGGTCTTGGTGTTGATCCAGCTGGAGGTGCCCCAGGTGGTGCTTAGAGTGTCCCAGTTAGCGTATAGCATATATGTATCAGTTCTATTAGCCGGGGAGTGTCCCGTGCTTTGTGTATTTAGTTGTTGTATTAGTTGACTGATACTTGTTTAATGCTGTACTGTTGTATTATGGTTTTTAGCTTTGTGTATTTCTATTAACTGGGATATTTTGACATATTGTGGTATTTTAAAATTATGTTTTCTTCGTCAGGCCAGAAGCGAAAAATTTTAGCCACATTTTAAAGTGCTTCCGCTATGTTTTACGTGATTTAACTCTGTGTTGTGCACGAGGCCTGACAGTTGCACAAGCTGATAGGTGCGCGGGAGTTGATATGCAAACGCGATCTGCCAGGTAGCATGGTCTGTTGAGACCATGATCTGTTGATGCTTAAGCTATTCTGGATTCCCCGAGCTGGTCGGTGAAACTGTAGCAGTTATCTGCTAGGAGCGTGATCTGTTGGGACGCGAGCTGTTGGATGCGAGAACTGGTAGCACGTGCGTGCTGAATTATACGCTGGGCTGAGTGCATTGTGGAGGCCATAGCTGGTCTGGGGGGCACTGTATCCTTGATCTGTTGGGCGTGTGTATATATAGCCCTCGTTGACCCATACTTAGTTAACTTAGACCACTCATTCTTTAGCTTCTCCAGGAAACTCCCGATGGATATTATCCTCAAACCCTAAACACTGTTCACCCGACATAGTAAATTCCAAATCGTTGGAGCTTGGCCGGTTCGTTTGGAGCGAGGATGCGACGATGGGAAACCCCTCTTCAAGGCCGATGTTTCCGTACCAGTTTTGAGTCGGGAGGAGGCCGGACGAAGGAGATCGCCGTGAAGATGTGTGAGTTGAGTTTCGCGATTTCCGTCAGGGTTTGAGCTTCAGTTCAGGTAACGGTGTTTTGCTAGCATTGATTTATGTCCCTAGCGTTTACCTTTGAGCTGAATAGGGATATGTTGTTATCCATAGTTTTTCTGGGCTGTTAGGCCTTTGGTGTGAGCTTAGACATAGCTGATTCTTTAGATGTCTTGGCAGATTAGAGCTCCATGGTGGTTGCTATGAGCCGCTGGCCTTGATCAGTTGGTCAAGCGGAGTAGGAGGTGTGTTCTGCTGGCAACCATGAGTTTGTGCTGAGGTATTTGCCAAGATCCGTGTAAGGTACGAATCTGACTTATAGTTACAGATTTGGTGTTAAGTAACGCCTAGAATTTCCTGACTACGTAGAAATGAGTGCATGACTAGGGAGAAAATATTTTTAGATGATTCATGCCTTATTATGTGAATTATTTATGATTTTATGCTGCATGGTATGCATGTGTTATTTTTCAGCCTGCTTGAGCTACGGACATGTGGACGAGATTAGGGTCGACCGGAATGAAAATAATTTGAGATTTTAAGTTATGAGATTTTTAAGAATGAATTTATTTTATTTTAAGCAAATATTTTTGGAAATTAGGAATTTTATAACTATTTTGGAGGGGAACCCGTTTTTCACCTATACGGGCTGGTATATTGAGTTTTTGGGCACTTTAAATTATGAGGAGGCCTAGATTTCGAAATTTTGTGATCTTTAAAGCCCAAGTATGAGTTTTAAACACCTTTTTAATTTAATTAGAGTGGCAAGTTTGTATTTTTCATAATTAAATCAAGAGGGGTCATTATAGGCACTTTCATTATTCCTTAAACACAAATCTACACTAAACGTATCATCCTCTTCACCACCAGCCATCCTCTCCACTCCATTAGCACACAAAAATTCGAAACTTTCAGCCATTGAAGGAGCTTGACGATCCAAAGCCGGTTGCGCCCCGATCTCGTGTCTACAACGCCCGTACCTCGCAGATCTACATCTTCTTCAACCCAGGCATGTGATATCAATACTTTTTCTCACCATTTAAACTGTATTATTCTACTTTTAAGAAATTATGATGTGAATTTGATGCAAAATGTTTAGATCAATTCTTCATGGTTCGAAATTCATGCATAGGCTTCACGGTTTTTGACATGGTTTGCTTCCTTCCATTGAGGCTTCGGTCATGGCGATTTCCAGGGGTGATGGCTCGGTCCTAGAGGTTCCTAGGGGACTCATGGTGGTCTATATCATGGTATGAAGGTGGCTAGGTGGTCGGGTGAACCAGGTAGAGCCGTGGAGACAGAAGGTGGTGCATCGCGCTGCATGGCTGGTGCGTCCCCTTCCTTTGACCAGTTATCCCAGGTTAGCCCACGGTTTGAGCCAAGGTCGATCAGGTTAGGACCGGATGGACCTGGGGGTGGTCCAGTCGGCGGGGCTCTGACCAGTGGTGGCCGGAGCAGGGAGAACGATCGCGAAAACCCGGAGGTGGTCGCGGCGGCGCGTGCATGGGAGGAGGGCGTGCGGTTTAGGTTTCTTTGTGGATTGGTTCGGTTGGACCGGATCGGTTCATCGAGTCTTGAGTCAAATATTTTAAAATGGGGTCAATTTATTTTAATTATGGGTCTGTTATTTTAATTAATGTGTCAAAGCTCCAATTTTAAAGAAATTGACCAGAAGGTCAAAATTGAGTCAAACCTTTTAACTAATTTAAGTTATGTTTAATTTTAAGTTTTAGTCAAAATTACGGCCTTCGGAATTTTATTGGAGTCATCATCGAGTCTTGAGTCAAATATTTTAAAAATGGGGTCAATTTATTTTAATTATGGGTCTGTTATTTTAATTAATGTGTCAAAGCTCCAATTTTAAAGAAATTGACCAGAAGGTCAAAATTGAGTCAAACCTTTTAACTAATTTAAGTTATGTTTAATTTTAAGTTTTTAGTCAAAATTACGGCCTTCGGAATTTTATTGGAGTCAAAATCGATTTTTGCGATTTAATTTGGTCAATATCGGTCTTTTGGGTCAAAATCGACCTTCGAGGTCAAAATTGATTTAAATTGATTTTAAAAGTCAAACTCGATTTTTATAAGTTCCAAATTGATTTTTAGAAGTCAAAATTGATTTTAATTAGTCCCATTAGCCTTGATTTTAAGAAATCAAAAATTTAAAGAAAATAGGCAAAAATATTTAAAGAAGGTGAACATTCGTTTCACCGGTCGAGTTTAGAGCGATGTTTGGTCTAGAAGTGGTGAGCCAGGCCTCAAAATCAATCCTCGATAGAATTAGAAAAATGTAGAAGCCCGTAAGTGTATATTTAATTATATATGTAGTATTTTATGTACGTAAAAGTTTTCAAGGAAATGATTAAATATACATTAGCGGGCTAAGTTTTGAATCGCATGATTTTAATAAATTCACGCATCATGAGATTTTATGAAACTATCAGGCATGTCTCTTTTTAAGTTAAAACCCGAGGGATTGAAGTGATGTGGCAAAGTTCTACGATGGGAGTTAGCCGGGTAGCCGGGCACGAGGATCCCCTGTTTTTAGGTATGATTATAGGGCCTATGGATCCATGTGATCATGACTTGGTGAAGTGGCAATTTATAGGAGGTGTGACATATAGGGATCCTCGTGTGATATCGGGGTGAACCACACCGCCACGTACGTTGGTTATTACGACTGATCAGTCATACGCTCGCTCACATTCACTGATATGACTCATACGTTTTTCAGGTTACGTTATGCCATGCCTTATATGTTATATGATATGTTATGATATGAAATGTATGAAGAAATGTTTTATGATCATGCATGCATTCACACTTTAACGTTATTTTAATTACAAGTACGTGCTTGCATGCGATTTTATTAGTATGTACTTTGTTATGTATTACGATAGAGCATGCTGAGCCTCTAGGCTCACTAGGTTTAAATTGTGCAGGTGATGAACCTGCCGATGAGCACATCCCGACTGGCGGTGAGGACGTCTGAGCGCCTATTACAGCAATACCCCGTGACCGCCTTTATTTTTTTAGTCTACCATGATGCAGTTTCAGATATTGGTTTTTAAACATGTTTACTTTCAGTATTATACTCAGTGAATTTATTCCGCTTGAATGTTTCAACGTTTTAAATATTCCTTTATTTATGTTTAAATTATTTTTGAGAAAATGATTTAGAAACGTTTTAGGAAGGAACGAGCCATACTTTAAGCTTATGTTTGCTTCCGCATATGTTTTAAAAAAATATATTTTCTAGAGTCTGGTTCGTTTCAATATGGGTACATAGTGTAGCTGCGTGAGCTGTGCCTGTAGCTTTTTTATGTGCATGTTGTGTCGAGGTAAGCTTTTGAACCAGGCTAGGCCTGTTGTGGCCCTGCTTTAACTTTCTGTGCATGCGTAGAGTTGTATTATGCTTGTTGTAGTTTTTATGCGCGGGCTGTATAGCTGAGCTTCCTGCTTTAGGCCTCATATCTGTGAGCTGTGTGCTAAGTTTAGCGTCGCATGGTTTCCTGAGCTATTCTTCTCTGCATGTTGTGCCCGTGTGGTTATGTTCTATGCTGCTGGAGCTTTTATGTTGAGCTGTGTAGCCGTGCTGTTAGGGATGTATGTTGTTGTGCAGGTGATTGTGAGCTGTTCTGTTTCTGCATGCGTGTTGTTTCAGCAGCTATTTTGCTTATACTATTCAATAGTTGTTAGTATGCTGCATCTGTTTTATTAGCATTGCATTCATGCATGGCATAGTGTTAAGCTCATCCCTTGTTATTTGTTGCTAGCAGTTCTAGTTTTTGAGTTGATATTCCCTGCTAGTTGTTTCCCTGTTGTGAGCTCTCCCTTTTCTTATATTATTCTGGCCGTGTGTTGTATGTAAGTACCAGGAAGCTGGGTTTATCGAGAACGAGCGGTTAACTACCGTTCTTCCCTATTTGAGTACGAGCGGCTAGCTACCGTGCTCCTCTTCTCCCTGCTATTGGATGGTTTGCCGCTATGAGACGAGTGGATAGCTACCACGCTCTCATGAGCTTGGGCACCGGCGGGTTGAGCTGTTCTTGCTTCTGGTACTATGTGTTGAGACGAGTGGATAGCTACCACGCTCTCACATGCTCTATGGCCACTATTGTTTGTACTTCCAGCCGTCGAGTTGTTCTGCGAGCCTTGTACCTCCAGCTGTTGAGTTGATCTTGCGAGCTATGTATCTCCAGCTATTGAGTGTTTTGTGAGCATTATCTCCAGCTGTTGAGTCGTTCCATGAGCCTCGATAATGCATTATACCTTTCTTCATGCATTGCACGCATTTTGCTCATGTTTTATTTTTTGATGTTGTTGATTGCTCTTCATACTGAGATTTAACCTCATTTGTTTCCTTTGGGGCTGCTTTTGCCGTGTGTTGGCCATTGCAGGCATTTTTCAGGTAGTTCAGCTGATCCGTGAGTGAGGTAGCTGTTGCAGTCCCAGGTGTGGGTTCCTAGTTATGTATATATATATATATACGCTATATCGAGTCATTGCCAGGGAATGCCATGTGTAGTTGTGTATTTGACATGATTTATTTGGAGGCATGTATATATATGTTTCGTGTCGTATTATGTTGTGGATTTTATACGACACCGTATTTTGAGTATTCGCCTATGTTGAATGATGTATTTTAAGGTCAGGCCAAACAAAAAATTTTACCCGCTTTTAAGTTTCCGTGTTTTGCGTGTTTTAGCTGTGTTTAGAATATAGGGCCAGACAGTACCTCTACTAGTCATTAACTATAAACCCCTAAACAAAGTTCTGCAATGGATCAGATATCCAATTCCAAACAAAAGAGACTTAATTAACATACTATATTCCGCTAAAATATTTCAAAATTTGATTTAAAATTGGGATCCTGGAAAATCCAAATTACAGAATCTAACCGATACAAAACACCCTTCACAGTTCCTTTTGGGCATTACGAATGGAATGTTATGCCATTTGGTCTCAAAAATGCCCCTTCCGAATTTCAGCGTATCATGAATGATATTTTCAACCCCTATGGTTCTTTCAGCATAGTTTATATCGATGACATTCTCATTTTCTCTGAAGATCTTGACCACCACTTCAAACATATAAGACATTTCCTCCATATTATTAAACAAAACAGACTTGTATTATCCCAAAAGAAAATGAAATTGTTTCAAACTTCAATCGGATTTTTAGGCCACGAAATCTACAAAGGTCTCACTAAACCAATTCATAGAGTCATTACATTTGCCGAGAAATTCCCCGATCAAATTAAACACAAACATCAACTTCAACGGTTTTTAGGTTGTCTCAATTATATTGCAGAATTTTCCCTAATATTAGACAGGTTTGTCAACCTTTTTATGAACTATTACAAAAAAATCCACCTCCTTGGTCCAATGTTCACTAGTATAGTGCAAAATATCAAAGCTAGAGTCCAAACCCTTCCTTGATAGGCATACCCAACCCAAGGGCCTTCATGATCGTCGAATCCAATGCCTCTAACATAGGCTATGGAGGTATCCTTAAACAAAAATTAGCCAACCAAGAACAATTATTTGGGTTTCATTCTGGTTTTGGCTCGGACCACAAAGGCATTATACTACGATCAAAAAAGAATTGTATCCATTGTTTTATGTATTTCAAAATTCCAAGATGATCTTTTTAACAAGAAATTTCTTTTGCGTGTTGACTGCAAATCTGCTAAGGAAGTAATTTTTAAGGACGTCCAAAATATTGTTTCAAAACAAATATTTGCCAGATGGCAAGCCATACTTTCTGTTTTTGATTTTGAACTTGAATTGATTAAAGGGGGAGATAATTCTCTTCCTGACTTCCTTACCAGAGGATTTTTACAAGGAAAACAAAATCTTTTTGCAGATGGATCCCTCCAAGAAGAAACTTCAAACGCCCAATGACTATGAGATGTGACAACCATCAAAATCTTTAGTTCCAACAACACCTTAAAAGTCCATTGCTCAAAGACCGACTTTCCCGCCATTAACCTCAAATTACAATAGATATAGCCCACTCAATAACCTTCCAGAACTACCATATAATCCGTATTGGCATCCTCATCTTCTCAAATACCACAACCTCAAATGTCCTTGCCACCCAATCAAATGAAGAACTCAAATACTTTACCAAAGCCTGGAAAGAAGATCTGGGCTTGTCCCTTTCACTGAGATTCCCCAAGATATCAAACGGCAAGACTACCTCTGCCAAAAATTCAGTCACGATCACTTTTGGGACACGGATAACCCTATGAAAACTCAAAAGTTTTATGAACTCATCTTTGTCGACCCTGGGTCCGCTGAGATAGTTCACAAAAGAAATAATTTTACAAAATGCATTATCAAACAGATCCTCACTACTACCTAGTGGGGAGGTATTTTTCAAACAAGACAATTTTCAGTCCGTTTCACTCCTCAAGAATTCTATTTCACAGACTACGAAAATGCTTGGTACAAAACTTTTTACATTCGTCCTTTCTCACATTCTTGGATCATAATTTTTCACTCCGGTTGTGACTCAAATTTTCCTATGCTTTTATGAATGGTGGAAGAAAATGGGTTCCGATTCTTCCATTCTACCACCAATGTCAAACGTGGTTTGGAATTCTTTTCTGAAACTTCTTGTTACAACGACTTTCAAAAGCCGCTTATGTTTCATGCTGAATCCAAAGTTCCATGAATCTTCGCCCGGGATTTTGATTTCCAAAAACTTCTCTCTGATCCTGTCCCATTCTCCCTTGTTCAAGCTCACCGTATCAAATGGTGGGGCAAATTTCAAACACACATTTGTTCAAAAGTAGCAGTCTAACGTTTTTTATCTACTGGTCAAAAAGTCAAATACTCAAAAAAAGAATCTCATTTCCCATCATCATCCACCTCAAAGAAGCCTCAAGAATCGAATCCTCATAAAATCCAAACCCTGCTCCGACATATTTCTTCAAAGAATTTAAAAATAATCCAAATTTTCAATCTATATTTTTTTGAATTCCTGACTCAAATTTCCACAAAATCAACAAAATCTGAAGAATCCGTCTCTTCAGATCCTATGTGAGGACCCGCCGCTCAAGGTCCCTTTGATTTCTAGTGATAAAAAAACGAAACAAATTCAAAAATAGTCACATTTCTTTTCCAAAATGGCCGACAGAATCTCTCAAAGACCATGTTCCTGTCAACACCATGCCACAAAATTCAAAAGTTACTGACAGCCTGAAAAGACTCCAAAGCTGAAAGAATCCTACATCAAAATCAGGCAACAACAATTATCAAACGAAGACAGACAGCTCAAAGACCACGTGAAAGATTCCTGCATCAAAAGACTCCAAAGCCAAAAGTAGTGCAAGACAGCTCAAAAGACAAGACGATTTGAATAATGTAACTCAAAATTATTGTATGACTATATAAGCATTGTATTCTATCAAAAATAGCAGAGCTAGTTTAGTTTACACTCACATTCACGAGTTTGTATCTATCAGAATCTAAGTTTTGATTCACACAAAATCTGCTTCTATTGTACTAACGCTCTACATGACATGCGTAGCTTGCTAAGACTGGAGTAGACGTGAAGATATCCAAACTGGAAAAGTGAGGGGACGCTTGAGCTGGACTGGTCGAAGATATCTGGCTAGAACAGTAAGGGGACGCCCAAGCTGGTACAGCAGTTTACTTCCAGAAGTGCAGGGAACACCAAGCTGGTTCACCGGCTTGGAGTTGGAGCAGCAAGAAGATCAAGCACAGTAAAAGAGAAGAGCAGAGTTCAAGCGCAGAATGTTGAAGTGTAGAGTAGCTCAAGCGCAGATCAAGTGCAGCGTACAAGAGCATTGATTGAGTGCGGAGCCGAGTAAAAGCGCAGTACCGAGTGCAGATCCGATCACAAGTGGAGTACAATATACCTCACTGAACGACCAGCTGAAGGACCAGCTGGGAGGTCAGCTAGGACATGAGAGCTGTTCCAATGAGAAGATAGATTGGCTCGAGGTGACCCCCGAGGACGAGGAAGAATCTGCATGCTGGGGGCACTCGGTTAGTCTTCATAAAACCAAGTTGGCATACCCAAGAATACCAGCTCGGAGAACAGCTCAAATGAAGAATTTTCTCAGATATAGGGAGCAGATTAGAAACCAGCTGGTTAAGGACAAACCAGTCGGACAAGCTGATCAAGAGCTAATCCAAGAATAAGGGAATCTATCTAGCAAAGTCATGAAATTTGCTAGATAGAGAAACTCAAAGCTCTGAAGATGATGAAGATCAGCTCAAGAGCGGTTGCAAACGAGAGGAGAATAAGAGAGCTTTGAACGGCTTGAAGAAGCAACCAGATCGAACAAGACCAGCTTAGTGTAGACCAGAATGACGGACAAGCTGGCAAGCTGGTTAAAGTCAAACTAGCTCAGATAGCATAACAGATGCTATTAAATCTACGAGCAAGGCGATTTGAATACAACGCTAAACGACAAATACTGTTCAGTATTCAAATTGACTTGCTTGTATGGTGTTCTCGGAACAGTGCTCACGTGATTAAAGTGAAGAAAATCCTGCAACGCATTTAAAGACAAAGGATGCTAAGTACAACAGTGTCAGAGGACCCTTCAACGTCTACTACTTTGTGTCCAAAGGACGAATTTCCATGCCAGGCTATAAAACAGAGCACAAGCAGCTGAAAGAAGGGTGTGCTGAGAAGAGTGAAGTCAAAACAGTGTTGTGCGAACCAAAATATAAACATCAGAATAACGCACAACACCGAACCTGGGAAGACAATAAAAAATCAGCTCGCACAGGAGCACTTCCCAGTGTGTGAGATTTAATACTTAAGAGATTGAGCATACACTATAAATCTCACACACTATTCACTCACATATACTTTGTGAAAGCTGACTAGATTAGCTGAGTGAATCAAATCAAATGGCTTCCATTGTAGTCTTTGGACAGAGACGTTAAACAAGTCTAGTTGTCTTTTGCACTGAGACGTTAAAGAAATGTGGGTTGTCTTTCGCACTGAGACGTAAAACAAGTGTGTTTAACCTTTCTCACTGAGGCGTTAAAGAAGTGTTGTTAGACACACAGCTTGAGGGCTTAGTGTGCAGTGGTGTGGCTAGGAGTTCTTGTAGCCGTAGGGTCGTCGGAGTGGGTTGTAGCGTAGGGATGCTGCAATCTGGCTTCCATTGTAGTCTTTGGACAGAGACGTTAAACAAGTCTAGTTGTCTTTTGCACTGAGACGTTAAAGAAATGTGGGTTGTCTTTCGCACTGAGACGTAAAACAAGTGTGTTTAACCTTTCTCACTGAGGCGTTAAAGAAGTGTTGTTAGACACACAGCTTGAGGGCTTAGTGTGCAGTGGTGTGGCTAGGAGTTCTTGCAGCCGAGGGTCGTCGGAGTGGGTTGTAGCGTAGGGATGCTGCAATCAAAGTCTTCTAGTGGAACCCTTCCTGATTGCGGAAGAAGAGGAGGCGTAGAAGAGTTTGCTCCGAACTTCCATAAACAAATCAGCGTATTTCTTTAATGCTTTACTACATTCATTCATACGCACTGCATATTTATAACTGTGTTTAAAACTGTTTAAAGGCTTTCGAATCTAAGAGTGCAGTTTGAGTTATTTTCGCATGATTTAATTCATTACTCAATCTGTATCTCAATGCACAAGTATTCAAGAACACTGAGCTATTGCAACTCAAGTAACCAAAAACCAGATCACTTTCTCTTTCATTGAGCTGACCAGCTAGAACCATGCTCTTGCACTGCGCTGGTTTAGCGCCGAGGTGGTCATACACAAAAGCTATACGGTTTCAGCACCCAGTTGGAACCAGCTTAGTTATCGCAATCTGGTTTCAGGGTCTAGCTGAATCTAGTGTCTTTTACTCGATCTGGTTATTCCCTCTAAGTGCTGTTATTGACTAAATTACTTCTTCATACTTTAACAGAGGGTAAATCGATCCCAACAAGTGGTATCGGAGCAGGTTGTTCTTGAATAGTGCATTTTCTTTTCGAAAAATGTTTTAAACAGTTTTAAAATGTTTGTCTGCTCTGATAGTCGTTCGAAAGCCTGTCTATGCTGCAAAATTTTTAAGATTTTCAAAACTCATTATATGGATAGGGGGAGGAATGTCTACTGAATTGTAGCGCGATTTCTCGAAAGGAAAGAGCGGCAACATCTCTTCTGACGAGCTGACAGATTGCGCGAGATCAGTGGACGCCAAGATCTCTAGGGCTGGGCGAGGCTAATCCTTAGTGAAAAATGGAAGAGATTCTGTAAATTGAATCTTCTATTGCTCCTCAGAACTATATGAATGAGAAATTTTCAGTAGCATTGTGACACCCAACCCCATGGGATCCAAGGAATCAAGGAAAAAGGAATGAAAAGGAAATAGAAGGGCTGAAATAATAAATTAAGCAAGCTGTATTGCCTTACTCAAAATAAAATCAAAGTACAACCGTTGGCGCCAAGAAATTAAAATCAGATTTCATTACAATTTCGAAGTACAAAATGCGAAGTCACGATATTACAACTACTGAACTATATTTGAATTCATATTTGTTGTAACGGATCTCAATACAGATTTGACTAAGATCAAAGACAACAAAAACAGCAAAATACAAAATGAACATCGCGGAAATGCAGGCCTTCGATAAACACTAACACGCCACTACTGGTTCAAACTCCACCTCCCATCTGCTCCGGCGCGGACTCACCTACACCAAGAAAGCTAGTGAGCCTAGGGGCTCAGCAAGCAAAACTAAGAGTAACAAAGCACAATATGCAGGTGTAAAACATAAGACATCACAGTTTAAAGGAAGTCATAAAACATCATTCATCGTCAACATCTGTTCTGGGAATAAGATCAAATCCCAGCGTTATCATTTTCGTTAAACTTATGGCTCAGAAGCTCTACTTAGGTCCCACTGCACTCGATAGAATGACTACTGATATCAGTTACAATATGGTGAAATCTCACCCAATATGAAGGAGCAACCGACCCTCTCGTCTGCTGCTCACCCTTCCAATATGGACCATCTGTTATCTTTTCCATGAATCCTAAAGTCTGAACATTTTCTTCCTTTAAACAACTCTGAACGAAATCAGATCTTAACATCAGGGTTCACTTCATTTTAAATCATTTTCCTTCAAAACATTTTTCACTGAGCATCCAGTTGAGACATAGGAAATTAATCGTTGGTAAGAAATTTAGTCATTGGATATATATATATATATGATCAGATCTTAACATCAGGGTTCACTTCATTTTAAATCATTTTCCTTCAAAACATTTTTCACTGAGCATCCAGTTGAGACATAGGAAATTAATCGTTGGTAAGAAAATTTAGTCATTGGATATATATATATATATGAATCAGTCGCAAGACACAATACCGGACGCAAGGTACAGGAACCAGTCGCAAGACACAATACCAGACGCAAGGTACAGGAACCAGTTGCAAGACACAATACCAGACGCAAGGTACAGAAACCAGTCGCAAGACACAATACCATTAGAAATGAACAGTGCAACTACTGAATTTACAACGGAATGCAACTGCTGGAATGAACAGTGCAACTACTGAATTTACAACGGAATGCAACTGCTGGAATGAACAGTGCAACTACTGAATTTACAACGGAATGCAACTGCTGGAATGAACAGTGCAACTACTGAATTTACAACGGAATGCAACTGTTGGAATGAACAGTGCAACTACTGAATTTACAACGGAATGTAGCTGCTGGAATGAACAGTGCAACTACTGAATTTACAACGGACTGCAACTGCTGGAATGAACAGTGCAACTACTGATTTTGACTTGGTGTTATAACATCAAAACGACAACCACGCTATCAGTTATTGTTTATCAAACCAGACTTTATACTGATTCAACCAACAACTACCGAATACATAGTATCAAGTTCTGATATTATCATCCACTGGAAGAGAAGGGAGAACTTTGCAACTTTACTATGAAATAGAAACCCAAAATTCTCAGCGTTTTAAAATAACATCAACATCCACTTCGTAAAATACATTTTTTTTTAGTTCCAACATAACCCACTGTGAATCCAAACATTAAACATTTATATCAATATCAGTAGAACATGAACAAAGGTTGATATTAAGCATAACTTAGGCAAGAATCATGAAATGAAACGAGAACAATACATATGCTTTCATGGCGTAGCAAGAATCAGATTTACTTGCCTCAATAAGGAGAAATCACGAAATGCAGCAGGTCACGAACAGAGAGTCTTCCCGAGCGCAACGATAAGCTTACTATTTTCTTTGATGAAAAAAAATGAATATTTTCTTGCAAACAATTGAACTTATAGTTCACAAGGACAGCGGCATGGGAGTCAGATTTGGGACAGGGGAAAAACACTCGATTAGGCATGGTAAACCATGCGTACTTCAGAAAATTTTACTTAAAATACCCTGTCAATATTTTGATTTGTAAAAGTACTACCCAAAATCTGAAACTTAACCATTCCCCCATCCAACATCATTTTATTTGTAAAGTTTGAAAATTGCTTAGCCATGCTCGGGTGACAGCTGATCGGATCTCTGCACCTTATGTGTCAGGCCCCGTGCTAATTACTAACAATTAACACAAAATAAACGCATAGTTACGGAAGCTTAAAATCAGGGCTTAAAATTTTTTCGAAATACAAAGGCCTGAACTTCAAATCATTCATTCAAAATATTCGATACTCAAAATAAAAGTTTACTCAACTCAATACAGCAAGTAACCACATAAATCAATTCAAAATACAGATCCCCCAAATACCATAAAACACGGGGCATTCCCCGGTTCAATACATATCATAAATAAACTGGGACTCAGTGATGCGGGGATCGACCAACTGAACTTCCACTCGGTCCAGCTTGGTTACCTGAAATTCCTGCAAATGGGTAACACAGACCCAAAC
>KQ997107.1:0-10944 GCA_001598015.1 Dorcoceras hygrometricum | reverse complement strand
GTGGTAGTCAACATTGCTGGGTTGACTGGTGTAGTTAGCGTTATTCAGATCCGGGTGAGCGTGAGCAGATATGAGCGCTGGGATCTGTTTCAGCTGTGAGCCAATGCGACGCCGTTTTGATTAGGTGTGCATAGCGTTGAGAACTCATATTTGAGTTAGCGCTGGATTCGGATTTGAGGACTTGTGCCTTAGCGCTAGGATCTGATGATGGGATCTGAATAGGTCGGTGCTGACTTACACTGTAGACTTTGACTCGAGGATTTAAATACAAGTGCTGATCGACACGTAGAGTATTTTTCGACCCCGATATTTCCTATCGTCTTCTTCGAAACCCTTGATCGTTACTGTTCATCCGAACCCTTCTCGGTTAGATTGCCGTCGATTTCCGCCGTTTTTTAGAGCGAGACTGGTGGCGCTGGGTTCGTCTTTCTTAGATCTTTCGATTCATACCAGTCTGGAGTTGAAGATCGACGCGTAGGAGGAGCATGAAGGATTTGTAGTGTTCGTGAATTTCTGCGACAGTTGACCGAGAGTTCTTTAGTTCGTTTGCGCTTCTGGGTAAGTGATTCCTTATTGTTTCTAGTTTAGTTCTAGTTGATAGAGCTTGCGTCGAGTGGTAGAACCAGATTTGAGTTCTGACATTAGATAGTAAGTTATAGAAGTTCAGACTGTAGATAAGAAAATGAGATGTTTCGACAGATTTGAGTTCCCAGGAAATTCCTGCTGTGTTTGCCGAGACCAGCGAGGAAGCAGATTGAGAAGACTGAAGTTGCCGTGCCCTGGTGAGATCTGTTGAGGTAGAATCTGAGAGTTGAGGTACGAATTGAGCTTCTGTTAACAGTCTTTGTGCATAAGCGTATTAGTATTTTATAGCATGATATGTGTTCTGTGTATTCTGTGCTTTACGTGAACAGATTTGGCTCACTGCTTGATTTATATGTTCTGTTTACGTTAATTGTGCATGCCGAAATCAGATTTGAATTTCCTGACATTCATGCATACATCTTGAGCCTGAGATTTGATTGATTACCGATTGAGAGCCACATTGTGACCGGTCGACAGATGTGTCGCGCCTGAAAGGCACAATGCTATCATCGGAGTGGTGACCGACTGTTTGTCATGTCTGAATACCACCGAGCTGTGATGGTTAATTTGAGTGGCCAGACCTGAATATCACGGACCGATGATTTCCCCGGCTGATTGGCTGTGCGTCGTATAGAGGCTCGCCTGTTATTGCTCGTTGGCCTAGATGACCGATTCTTTGACAGCCCTCATGCATTTCATGTTTTAAGATACTGCATGTTTATGATATTGTTGTTGTCTTAGTGCTCTTCGTACTGAGGTTTTACCTCGTATTATTTTCCTGCTTTTGTGTTCCTTGGGTATGTGTTGCCCATTGCAGGTTCTTCAGGTAACCAGGCTGGTCAGGGTGGAGTGCCAGCTGGTGGATCCCCGTATTGAGTCCCAGTTTATTCGTATATGTATCAAACCAGGGGATGTCCTGAGTTTTACTGTATTTGGGGATCTATTGTATTTAAGTTTATTTGAGTTGCCTTATGTTGTTGGATTTAGATATAAATCCTATTTTGAGTATGAATATTTTGAATGTATGATTTTGTGTTCAGGCCCAAATATTTGAAAAAATTTTAAGCCCTGGTTTATACTTCCGCTATTATGTGCTTAATTGTATTGTTAATCTTGGTTGATTAACACGGGGCCTACCATATTTGGTATCAGAGCCTAAACTGAGATAAGCTCATTTCTTTTCTATCACACTCGAGTCTAGGCACAGAGTTTTGATTTGATTTCTTGCTTGCCTCTGTGACTTATGTGATTTATCTGCTGTTAGTCTTACCTTGAGCTTTGGTTAGATGCTGCCGAGGAGAGGCAGAGGTAGGACTGCTAGACGTACCGTTGAGGAGTCTAGAGCCTCGGATAGTGATGAGGGCGTTCAGCAGAATATTCCTTCGCATCATCAAGAGAGACAGGCAGAGTTGGAGGATGTGACGAGACAGATTGGCAAGATGGAGCTAATTCTAGCTCGATTTCAGAGGATGAATCCTCCTACGTTCACTGGCGCTGTTAGCCTTATCAAGCGCTGAACAGATTTGGAATCTATCTAACGGCCATATTTCAAACAGAGGCTATATATTCGAGAAGCGCCATTGAAGAGTTGCTGGTTCGGTTGGTCACTGTGAAGCTGTCGCAGAAAATAAGTTATTTGCACAGTGCACCAGCAGAGGGAAAATGAATCTAAAGCGAAGCTGTCAACTATTATACTAGAGAAAGCTTAATTGCAGTTGACAGCGGAGCTAGAATTAGCTTGTGTAGAGCATTTCCCTAGTGTGTGAGAAACAGAGACTTGAGCATTTCATTGTAACAATCTCACAAACAGATTCACTCGCACATTTTGTGAGTTGAGCTAAATGTTTAGCGAGTGAATCAAAACCCATTTCACAACAGGTCCCGTCCAAGCACGATGACGTAAAACTCATGTGTATGTAGTTAGTCACACAGTTGCGGCTGGTGTGCATTTGTGAAGTCTAGGAGTTCTCGCAGCTGCAGGTTGCGGGATTGGGTCTGTACGTGTTGTATAGATCAAAGTCTTCTAGTGGATTCTTCCGAGGTGGAAGAAGGGGAGATGTAGGACATTGAGGTTCGAACTTCCAGAAACAAACCTGCTGCGTATAGTAATTCTTTAAGCTTTCATCACCTGCATATTTACTTTAGCATCGCACGCATAAACAGATTTCAGCACTCGCATAATTCAGCACTTGCAGCTTATATTTCAGCTTTCACGCATACAGTTCAGCACACAAGCACTTGCACAGTTTCGAACAGATTTATGTTGCACATAAATCTGTTTGAGTTCGTTTTAAAATATTAGGATTCAGTTCTGGTATTTTCCGCATGATTTTTAAATCATACCAGATCTGTCTCCAGTGCTCTCTGTGATTTTAAATGTTCAAGAACCTTGAGCTATTGAAGCTCGTCCATAGCAGCTGAAGTCTTTCGGCTGAAGGCTGGTTGGAGCACATGGAGGACTTGTTTGATACTTTGGAATACACCGCAGAGCGAATACTGAAGTTGGCCATTTTGCAGTTGAGAGAGCATGCTCAACGTTGGTGGAAGGGTACCTCCAAAGTGATGAGAGAGACCGGAGTTCTGGTTTCGTGGGAGAGCTTCTGTGCCGCGTTTCGACAGGAGTATACCCCAGAGTCGTACTTCAATAACCGAGAGAGGGAGTTCGACAACCTGAAGCAAGGGAATTTGAAAGTTGCTGAGTATGCCAGACAGTTTTCTTCTCTTCTGGCGTATGTTCCCCATGTTGCTAGCCAGGAGCGAACGAAGAGGAACAAGTTTATTAAGGGATTGAGGCTATATTTTTTTCAGTTGGTGTTGGCTGGAGCCCCATCGACGTATGCTGAGGCTGTGAATCGAGCCGTTGATATTGAGGAGAGTTTGTTGGATGCACCGACGTAGATTCCGATGATAGTTGGACGAGGCTACCATCCTACGTCGGAAGGTACGCATTCTTCCCAGTCTCCTCAGACTTCGCAGCAATCTAACCGTCAGAGGTTCAGGCCTCGTGGAAAGCAGTTTAAGAAGAATTCGAATTTGAGTTCCTCTCGTTCTGTGAGCTCTGGTGGCAGTGGTTCAAGAGGAGTGTCTTGTGGACAGTGCGCTGGTAAGCACATGACTTCGCAGTGCCGTGGAGTTCAGGGGCCACAACGGCAGCCTGGACACTTTCTGAGAGTGTGTCCTTTGTTGAGGGGACATTCTTCGTTTCCTACGCAGCAAGGATCGGCTGGTGGTTCTTCGCAGAGGCCGCAACCTCCTGCCCCGACCCAACGATCTGGATTTCAACCCTGTGAATCTTCTAGGCTTGGAGGACCTTCGATAACGCAGTTTTTGGGACTGCATTAGGCTCAGGTGAATGCTTTTTCAAGGGAGCAGGCTGATAAGATACCTAGTAACGTGATCGCAGGTACATGCTCTATCTTTGATTTTCCTGCGAGAGTTTTATTTGATACAGGAGCATCACACGCCTTTGTTTCTGCATGGTTTGTGCATGAGTGTGGGTGAGAGTTACTCCACTGTGTGATGTGGTGTCTGTGTCGACTCCTGCTGGTGTGTGGTTGTTGTCTCGTGAGATTGTGGTGGATTGTGTGATTCGGTTGATCAGATTGTGATAGTGGAGAATTTGATATCGCTGGAGTGAGGGATTTTGATTTCATCTTGGGAATGGATGTGTTGTCCAGCTATAAGGCTACCGTTGATTGTTTCCATGGTGTAGTCAGATTTCGCCCCGAGTCGGGAGAGAAGTGGGATTTCTATGGTGTTGATTCGCGATCGAAGATTCCACTGGTGTCCGCCATGGAGATGTTTAGTCTGTTATTGCTGGGAAACGCTGGATTCATTATTTATGCGCTCGATGTTTCCCAAGAGTCGCGTTTGGAGTTGAGCGATATCCCGATTGTCTGAGAGTTGCCGGATGTATTTCCAAACGAGATTCCTGGATTCCCCCTGAGAAGAGAGATCGATTTTAGTATAGAGTTGGTGCTAGGGACAGCCCCGATTTCTAGAGCTCCGTATCGGTTGGCGCCAGCTGAGTTGAAAGAACTCAAGGATAAGTTTAGAGATCTTCTTGAGAAGGGCTTCATTCGACAGAGTATGTCGCCTTGGGGAGCTCCGATTTTGTTTGTAAAGAAGAAAGATGGATCTATGAGTATGTGCATGGATTTTAGGCAGTTGAACAAAGCAACGATCAAGAATAAGTATCCGTTGCCGAGGATTGACGATTGGTTTGATCAGTTGCAAGGATCGGCCGTATACTCGAGATTGATTTGCGCTCTGGCTATCACCAGTTGCGAATTAGAGACGCTGATGTAGTGAAGACAGCTTTCCGGGCTAGATACGGGCATTATGAGTTCCTTGCGATGCCGTTTGGGTTGACGAATGCCCCTGCTGTTTTCATGGATTTGATGAATCGCGTCTTCAGCGAGTATATCGATCGATTCGTGATTGTCTTCATAGATGACATCTTGGTGTATTCGAGGAGTTTCAGAGAGCATAAGGAGCACCTGAGATTGGTATTGCAGAAGTTGAGAGACTCGCAGTTGTATTCCAAGTTCAGCAAGTGCGAATTTTGGCTGGATAGGGTAATCTTTTTGGGTCATGTCATCTCAGCACAAGAAATTTCTGTGGATCCTAGTAAGGTCGAAGCAGTTCTTAAATGAGAGCGACCTAGAAATGTTTCTGAGATCCATAGTTTCTTGGGTTTGGCCGGCTATTATAGGCATTTTATCGAGAAGTTCTCTTCAATAGCAAGGCCGATGACGTAGTTGACTCAGAAAGACAAGAAGTTTGTTGGACTGATGAGTGCGAGTCGAGTTTCCAGACACTTAAGGAGAAGTTGACTACTGCTCCTGTGTTGGCTTTACCATCTGGATCGGGAGGTTTTGTTGTTTGCTCCGATGCATCACTGAGTGGTTTGGGCTGTGTTCTGATGCAGAACAGGTATGTGATTGCATATGAGTCTCGACAGTTTAAGCCCCACGAGACGAGATGCCCCGTTCATGATTTGGAATTGGCAGCGATTGTTTTTGCCTTGAAGATCTGGCGTCACTATTTGTATGGTGAGGAGTTTGTGGTGTACATCAACCACAAGGGCTTGAAGTATATCTTCACTCAATCAGATCTGAACATGAGACAGCGTTGTTGGATGGAGTTGCTCAAGGATTTTGAATGTGAGATTCAGTATCATCCTGGGTGGGTGAACTTAGTAGCCGATGCTTTGAGTAGGAAAGCCCAGCCTGTGATGCTAACATCTTTGAGTATCTCGAGAATCTAGAGAATTTGGGTACTTCTGGTTGGCTGTTTCAGCCGAGTGATAAGTATTTCATAGTTTCTTCTACTCAGTTGAACCACAGATTGTGATTGACATCAGAGAGGCACAGAGGACTGATCCTTATATTCATGAATTGAAGATTAAGGCTCAGAATGGTCAGTCTGATGATTTTACTATTTCTTCTGATGGGTGTTTGAGATTTCGATGAAGATTGGTGGTTCCGAACCTGATTGATTTGAAGGAGACTATTATGAATGAAGCTCATTGTAGTCGGTACAGTGTGCATCCGGGTGAGAGGAAGATGTATCATGCCTTGAAGTCTCACTACTGGTGGGAAGGCATGAAGAGCGACATTTCTGGTTTTGTTGCTCGATGTTTGAATTTTCAGCAGGTCAAGGCCGAAATAAGGAGACCTGGTGGACTGTTGCAGAGTTTAGAAGTGCCTCAGTGGAATTGGGAGCACATCGCCATGGACTTTGTGACTCATTTACCTCGATCCAGTAGGGGATGCGATGCGATTTGGGTGGTAATTGATAGACTCTCGAAGTCAGCCCATTTCATTTCCTATGATGCGAGGTGTTCGATGAATAAAATGGCAAAATTGTACATTGACCATGTGGTTAGATTGCATGGAGTGCCTATTTCGATAGTGTCTGATAGGGATCCAAGATTCACATCTTGATTTTGGAAGAGTTTGCAAGCAGCTATGGGTTCGAGATTGGCTATGAGTACCGCTTACCATCCTCATACAGATGGCCAATCTGAGAGGACCATTCAGACTTTAGAAGATATGCTGCGAGCAATTGTGATGGATTTCAGTGGTGGCTGGAAGGATTCCTTATCCTTGGTTTAGTTCTCTTACAACAACAGCTACCAAGTGACTATCGGGATGGCACCATTCGAAGCGTTGTATGGTCGCAAGTGTATATCTCCGATCTGTTGGGAAGAAGTTGGTGAGAAACTGCTTTCGACCCCTGAGTTTGTGCAGCACATGAGAGATCAGGTTTCGTTGATTTGAAGTAGAATTAAAGCTTCACAAGATCGCTTCACTTGCTATTCTAACAGAAGACGTCGACCTCTGGAATTCTAAGTGGGTGATCGGGTGTTCCTCAAGATTTCTCCTTTCAAGAGCCTGATGAGATTCAGATTCAAGGGCAAATTAGCTCCTAGATTTGTTGGTCCCTTTGAAATTGTCGAGAGGATTGGACAGTTGGCTTATAGATTGCAACTTCCTGATGAGTTAGCAGCAATACATGATGTTTTTCATGTGTCAATGTTGAGGAAATATGAGCCAGATCCGTCCATGTGTTGAGGACTGATGAAGTTGAGCTAGATTCTGCCTTGAGCTATGTTGAATATCCAGTGCAGATCCTGGATAGGAAGGAGAAGCAGTTGAGGAATAAGATAATTCCGTTGGTGATGGTCCAATGGAGTAATCATGACCGAGAGGAAGCTACCTGGGAAGTGGAAGAAAAGATGATACAAGAGTGGCCTCATCTGTTTGAGCTTTGACAGTGGAGTTGTGTTGGGTAGTTCTGATGTTTTGTTGATTCTGCCCTGTGTTTTCCTTTGATTTCGAGGACGAAATCTCTTAAGGTGGGGAGAATGTGAGGAATGAGATTTGGTTAATTAGTAATTAACTTGGTAATCAGATTTGATTTAGGATTAGTCACGGGAACCGTGATTTTTGGGTGGTTCAGATCTGAGGGAACAGATTCGAGTATTCAGATTTGACGTGGGTAGTGATGCGGTGTTGTTTCGCATTATCAGAGATGACGTTAGTGAGAGAAATCTGTTAGTGAGTGTGCGCGGATTGCGAGAGTCAGCGAGAAGAGGACACGTGGTAGTCAACGTTGCTGGGTTGACTGGTGTAGTTAGCGTTATTCAGATCCGGGTGAGCGTGAGCAGATATGAGCGCTGGGATCTACTTCAGCTGTGAGCCAATGCGACGCCGTTTTGATAAGTTGTGTGCGTAGCGTTGAGAACTCAGATTTGAGTTAGCACTGGATTCAGATTTGAGGACTTGTGCCTTAGCGCTAGGATCTGAAGATGGGATCTGAATAGGTCGGTGCTGACTTACACTGTAGACTTTGACTCGAGGATTTAAATACAAGTGCTAATCAACACTTAGAGTATTTTTCGACCCCAATATTTCCTATAGTATTCTTCGAAACCCTTGATCATTACTGTTCATCCGAACCCTTCTCCGTTAGATTGCCGTCGATTTCCGCCGTTGTTTAGAGCAAGACTGGTGGCGCTGGGTTCGTCTTGCTTAGCTCTTTTGATTGATACCAGTCTGGTGTTGAAGATCGACACATAGGAGGAGCACGAATGATTTGTAGTGTTCGTGAATTTCTGCAACAGTTGACCGAGAGTTCTTTAGTTTGTTTGAGCTTCTGGGTAAGTGATTCCTTACTTTTTCTAGCTTAGTTCTTGTTGATAGAGCTTGCGTCGAGTGGTAGAACCAGATTTGAGTTCTGAACTTTGGCAGTAAGTTATAGAAGTTCAGACTTGAGCTAAGAAAATGAGATGTTTTGACAGATTTGAGTTCCCAGGAAATTCCTGCTGTGTTTGCCGAGACCAGCGAGGAAGTAGATTGAGAAGGCTGAAGTTGCCGTGACCTGGTGAGATCTGTTGAGGTAGAATCTGAGAGTTGAGGTACGAATTGAGCTTCTGTTAACAGCTTTGTGAATAAGCGTATTAGTATTTTATAGCATGATATGTGTTCTGTGTATTCTGTTCTTTACGTGAACAGATTTGGCTCACTACTTGATTTATATGTTCTGTTTACGTGAATTGTGCATGCCGAAATCAGATTTGAATTTCCTGGCATTCTTGCATACATCTTGAGCCTGAGATTTGATTGATTACCGATTGAGAGCCACATTGTGACCGGCCGGCAGATGTGTCGCGCCTGAAAGGCACAATGCTATCATCGGAGTGGTGACCGACTGATTCTTCGTGTCTGAATACCATCGAGCTGTGATGGTTAATTTGAGTGGCCAGCCCTGAAGATCACGGACCGATGATTTCCTCGTCTGATTGGATGTGCGTGGTATAGAGGCTCACTTGTTGTTGCCAGCTGACTCGTTGACCTAGATGACCGATTCTTAGACAGCCCTCATGCATTTCATGTTTTAAGATACTGCATGTTTATGATTTGTTGTTGTGTTAGGGCTCTTCGTACTGAGGTTTGACCTCGTATTTCTTTTTCTACTTTTGTGTTCTTGGGTCTGTGTTACCCATTGCAGGAGCCGCGGGTAATCTGGCTGGGCAGAGTGGAGCTTCAGCTAGTAGATCCCCGTTGATTTGAGTCCCAGTTTATTTGTATTATGTATCGAACCATGGGATGCCCTGAGTTACTATGTATTTTGGGGGATCTGTTATTTTGAGTTTATTGACTACCTGTTTGTTATTTAGATTTTGAGTAAATCCTATTTTGAGTATGAATATTTTGAATGAATGATTTTATTGTTCAGGCCCAAACATTGAAAAATTTTTAAGCCCTATTTTTATGCTTCCGCGATTATGTGCTTAATTGTACTGAGGTTTGACCTCGTATTTCTTTTTCTACTTTTGTGTTCTTGGGTCTGTGTTACCCATTGCAGGAGCCGCGGGTAATCTGGCTGGGCAGAGTGGAGCTTCAGCTAGTAGATCCCCGTTGATTTGAGTCCCAGTTTATTTGTATTATGTATCGAACCATGGGATGCCCTGAGTTACTATGTATTTTGGGGGATCTGTTATTTGAGTTTATTTGACTACCTGTTTGTTATTTAGATTTTGAGTAAATCCTATTTTGAGTATGAATATTTTGAATGAATGATTTTATTGTTCAGGCCCAAACATTTGAAAAATTTTTAAGCCCTATTTTTATGCTTCCGCGATTATGTGCTTAATTGTATTGTTAATCCTTGTTGATTAGCACGGGGCCTGACAGATCTGGTGGGAAGGGGCCAAAATGACTGTAGACTTGGCAATGCTTACCTGGGAAGAATTTAAGCGGGTGTTTTATGATCGGTACTTCACAGTGGATGTGAGGGAGGAACTGCAGAATGAGTTTTTAACTCTTAAGCAATAAGGTATGCCAATGCGGGATTATATCCGCAAATTTGAGAGAGGATGTTACATTTTTCCTCTTATAGGAACAAATGCGTAAGTAAAGCTTCGACAATTTATAAATGGATTGAAGATGATGATAAGACGCGATGTTAGGCTTGCGGAACCAACTGACTATAGAGCAACTGTGAATAAAGCTCTACATGCAGAGCATGATTGGAAGGTAATTGAGGATGATCAAGAATTGAAACATAAAGCCTTTTAGAATAAGTGTTAGAGTAGATGCCCAACTAGCCAACTTGTTGCGTGTGGGTTTATAGACTCTTGTATATGACAGTCTTTATATATGATATTCGCATTTGTTTATGGTCTTTATTTTCGTTATTTTTAAAATGTTAACAATTGTGTTGGATAAAGACCTAGAATGCACCATAGTGTATGTTAGATGTGATAGTGGGTATGACGGCTATCATGAAACACATCTAATAGTCACTGTGTATTCTGAATTAGGTCCTAGTCGATTGGGCCGTCAAAATGAGGATAAGGCCGCCCGAGCTCGAGACTAGTATCTGCGATGCGAAGTACCATGTTTCATTGGTAGGGAACATTGTGATGTTCTGAGCATGCAGATAGATAGTGACCTGGTGATCTATCGAACTAACCTCGTTCGGACTTTCCAAGTGGTTACCATTTGTCGAGTGGATAAGTCCGAGGTCTTGGTTGTACTGATTAGTCCTCACGACTCGAAACGTCATTGAGACTCTACATGATAGGCGTCTCACTTTGACGCGTTTGCCGACTCACTTGGGGTCATTAGGCGGCGGGGTTGGGTGAGACCCCGATGCATGTAGGAGTCGATGTTTCGTTGTCGAGGATTCACCGCTCGCTTACATGCGTGGATATCCTATGCTATCTGAGGGGATAATAGTGTATAAATCTCTGGCCAGAGTACTAGAAGAGTTTTAGGTAAATGGGTTTACCTAGTTACACTCGTGATGTCACTATTCGATCTCCAAGATGTATGCATAGCTATCAGA
>KQ997103.1:1447-13652 GCA_001598015.1 Dorcoceras hygrometricum | reverse complement strand
CTCTTTTCATCCCATTCCACCAAAAGTGTTCTTTCAAATCTCTGTACATCTTTGTACTTCCCGGGTGGATTGAGAATTTGGACTTATGAGCTTCAGACATCACTTCATGACGGAGGTTATCGACGTCGGGTACGCATAGTCGTCCGTTCATCCATAGGATCCCATCTTGGTCCGTTCGGAAATCAGGCGATTCCCTTTCCTTGATCTGTTCCTTCAGCCTCATCATGTCGGGGTCTTGATCTTGTTTTAGCTTGATCAATTCCTTAAGGCATGGTTGGGCTGAGACCAAAGATAGTATCACCTTGTTCATATTCTTCCGACTTAGCGCATCGGCCACCTTATTTGATTTTCCTGGGTGGTAGTTGATCGTTAAGTCGTAGTCCTTTAACAGTTTGAGCCATCTCCTCTGTCTCAAATTCAATTCCTTCTGTGTGAATATGTACTTGAGACTTTGATGGTCGGTGAATACTTCGCATTTTGCACCATAAAGATAGTGTCGCCAAATCTTTAGGGCAAAAACCACCGCTGCAAGCTCTAAGTCGTGAGTCGGGTAGTTGCGTTCGTGCGTCTTCAGTTGCCTTGAGGCATACGCAATTAATCTGCCATCTTGCATGAGCACACATCCTAGTCCTTCTTTCGAGGCATCACTGTAGATGGTAAAGCCTTTGTCCCCTACGGGTAACGTCAGAACAGGGGCAGATGCAAGCTTCATTTTCAGAGTCTCGAAGCTTGTCTCACACTCTTCGTTCCAGTTGAACTTGGAGTTCTTCTGGGTGAGTTGCGTGAGTGGTAAGGCTATGGAAGAGAAGCCTTCTACAAACTTTCGATAGTAGCCGGCCAATCCCAAGAAACTTCTAACTTCTGTCATCGTCTTCGGTGTAGGACAGTCCATTATGGCTTCCACCTTCTTTGGATCTACTGATACGCCTGCTTCGGAGATTATATGGCCTAGGAATTCCACACTCTTCAGCCAGAATTCGCACTTCTTGAATTTGGCGTACAGTTGTTTCTCTCGCAGGGTTTGGAGAGTAATTCGGAGATGTTCCTTGTGGTCTTCTTCACTTGATGAATATACAACTATATCATCTATGAACACCACAACAAATTTGTCGAGGAATGGTCTGAATACACGGTTCATGAGGTCCATGAAGGCCGCTGATGCATTGGTTAGACCAAATGGCATCACTGTGAATTCGTAATGACCATACCTTGTTCTAAATGCAGTTTTCGGAACATCCTCAGTCTTGATCTTCAGCTGGTGGTAACCTGACCTCAAATCCAGCTTGGAGAAGGTTGTAGCTCCCTTGAGTTGGTCGAAGAGGTCGTCAATTCTTGGAAGGGGATACTTGTTCTTGATTGTGATCTTGTTCAGTTCACGATAGTCGATACACAATCTCATAGTTCCATCCTTCTTCTTGACGAATAAAACTGGAGCTCCCCAAGGTGACACACTGGGTCGGATCTGATTTTTGTCCAGCAGTTCTTGTAGTTGATCCTTGAGCTCCTTGATTTCTGCAGGTGCCATTCGATAGGGTGCCTTGGATATTGGTGCCGACCCTGGCACTAGGTTGATCTCGAACTCGATTTCTCGATCAGGCACTTTTCCAGGTAAGTCATCTGGAAATACGTCTGCAAACTCTTGTACCATTGGGATGTCTTCTATCTTGAGCTCGTCTCCTTCTTTTACTTCTTGGATCATTGCCAAGAAAACTTCTGCTCCGGTCGTCATGGCTGTCCATGCTTGGGCCGCAGAAAGTAGGGACTTTCACTCCTTGTTCTTGCCATGATATACCAACTCTTCTCGATCGAGGGTTTGGAGCTTCACACTCTTACCTCGGCAATCTACTAGTGCATGGTGTTTAGATAGCCAATCCATTCCTAAAATGGCATCGAACTCGACCATGTTGAGTTGTATCAAGTTTGCAAAGAATGTACTATCGCTGATCGATAACTTGTAGTTTTGATGGAGTTTATGTGTTTCGATGGTAGCGTTGGTAGGAGTTGCTACTCTATAGGGTTCAGATAGAACTTCAGGCTCTAACCCTAACTTCTTAGCAAACCTCTTAGACACGAACGAATGCGTAGCACCACAATCAAACAACACATAAGCAGGCAGCTTGTTGATGAAAATGGTACCTGTCACCACGTCGCTGGCGTCTTCAGCTTCTTCCTGCGTCATTGCGAACACACGAGCATTGGGTTTATCCTCCCTAGGCTTGGGCTTGCTCGGAGCCGCATTGCTCGATCCAGCCTTTGCGCCTTGGTTCTCCGGACAATCCGCAATTCGGTGGCCCAACTTTCCACACTTGAAACACGCACCGCTCTGTTTGCGACAGTCTCCAGGATGACTTTGGACGCAGGTGGAGCAAGTGGGCACTGCTGGGTTATTTTGTGTAGGAGCTGAGCCACGGTTGTTGAAGTTTGGCCGCTTGTTCCTAGGACCACATTGCGAAGTCTGAGTATTGAGGGGGCGCTTGTTTTTGTTGTCTGCTTCCCCTTGGTTCTCCGGACAATCCGCAATTCGGTGGCCCAACTTTCCACACTTGAAGCACGCACCGCTCTGTTTGCGACAGTCTCCAGGATGACGTTGGCCGCAGGTGGAGCAAGTGGGCACTGCTGGGTTATTTTGTGTAGGAGCTGAGCCGCGGTTGTTGAAGTTTGGCCGCTTGTTCCTAGGCCCACCTTGCGAAGTCTGAGTATTGAGGGGGCGCTTGTTTTTGTTGTCTGCTTCCCGCCTCTTTATGTCAGTTTCAGCGCGGATTGCAGCTCCCATCAAGTCTTCAAGACTCGTGGCTTGGTAAACTGCGAGGGCTGACTGGATACGGCTGTTTAGACCTCTCTTGTATCGGTGCATTTTGAGAGTGTTATCCGCCATAATCGTTGGGACGTAGGTGCCCAACGAATTGAACTTGGAGGTATACTCTACCACCGACATGTCTGCGGCCTGAGTGAAGGTCTCGAACTCGCTGAGCCTCTGCATTCGTACTTCCATGGGAAAGTACTGTTTCAAGAATGCTTCTCGAAACCTCTGCCACGTCATAGCTTGTCCATTGGCAGTCATGGTGGGCTCAGCTGCTTCCCACCATTTCCCAGCTTTACTGTCGAGGAGTGGTGTTACCACATCCACTTTGACTGCGTCTGGGACTTCCAGGAGTCGAAGCTACGTCTCGATGTTCTTCATCCAGGTTTGAGCAACTTCTGGGTCGTGGCTTCCATCAAAGGTGGGGGCTTTATTCTTACGTAGGGACTCGTAATAGAACTTCGTCCCACAGGTTGGAGGGGGAGGAGGCGGAGCTTGGTTGTGGTTGGGACCAACCAACCCTTGAAGCGTTGTGGCAACCATTGTAACTATTGCCATCAGGTCTTCTCTACTAAGACCAGTTCCGTTGTTTGAGGGTCCTTCGCCTCCATTGTTCCTATCGTTACGTCGGTCGCCTGCCATATTCTGTCATAGAGAGTCTTTATTAAGAATGAAGGTATTTAACTGTGAAAGGTCGGGAATAAGGTATCTTAAAGGCTAAGCAATTTATTCGAATAAAAAGATGAATTGAATACAACGCTAAAATATATCCTATTCATCGTCTATCTCTCCCTCGTCCAGAGGAATATCCTCAATCTCTTCCGGTTCTTCTTCCGGTTCTTCCTCCCAATCACCATCGAATGGGGCAGGGGCATTGTTGGCTTCTTGGAGAACGTGGATGGTTTGGAGTAGGCTATCATTTTCATCCACTAGGGCCTCGATGAGCAAGTGTTGTGCCTGTATTGAGTCTTCGGCTTCGTGGATACGAGCCTGGGACTTCTGATGGCACTCCACATGGTTTGCTTTAACTAGTTGCTTCTTAACTTTCATCTTCTCAATCTTCTTGGACATGCTCAGTCCTATCTCAGTCAGTCCGGCAATGACCTTATGTGAGCCTTCTAAGGCTACTTGCGTTTCTTTAAGTTCCTTATTCGTGGCGGCTAATCCTCGTCTCTCAGTGGCTAACTGAGCTCTAAGGCGCCTAATTGTGCGGTCTTGCTTATCGAGGGCGATTTGTTTCATGCGGAGGGCAGCCGCAGCACGAGTACGGGGGACAGAAGGGGCCATTTCCTAAAAACGAGGATACGTCCAAAAATATAAAGTCGTGAGGTTAATCCATAAACAAAAGATACTAACCATAGGGATTTCAAAACTGAAGTCGGAGTCCTGTACAAAAGGTTAATGTATTTTTCAAAAAGGCAAAAATGTGTTTTCGGAGGGTAACACTGGTCTGTCGCCAAAATCCGAAATTTTTCCTCAATATTGAAAATTTCATATTTGGTTTCCCAGCTGGATTATGTACCTGGTGAGCTCTGATACCACTAAAATGTCACGCCCCGAGACCGAGACTCATGACATCGGTAATATTAAACAATTATAAAAATTGTAAAACATTAAGCCATCATAGCATAGCTCAAACCAGTCATAATCGAAATATAATCGTTTTTACATATGAAAATAAAATTTGAATAACAAAATGCGGAAGCGAAAAATACATAATTAAACAGAAATCTGAGTCTTCACCAGCCCCAGAATTGTTCTTGCTCTTCTTCTTCTACCTGCTCTTCATTCTTATCTGGGTGGAGAAGTAAGGGGTGAGTGTTTGGGGAAACACTCAGCAAGTGGGGGATACCATTCGAGCATACAAAATATACTTATACATAACAGGTCTCATAACAGAGCTTAGACAGAACAGAGCATAGCATAACAGAGCAAAGCATAGCATAACAGAGCATAGCATAGCATAACAGAGCATGGCATAGCATAACAGAGCATAGCCTGACAGATAGCACTGATGATTACTTCGTGTCTAAGGTTTACTGATCAGTCCCTAAGTTTTGCTCCTCTAAGGGGTCGAGGCCATTAGTTACACCAAGTAACCCAGAAATCCGAAATATTCCGTAAACCCATATAACGATAGAATCGTGTCTATGGTTTACTGATCAGTCCCTAATTTTTACTCCTCTAAGGGGCCGAGGCCATGTGGTCACACACAGTAACCCAGAAATCCGAAATATTCCGTAGACCCATATTACGATAGCAAAAATCAGTGCAAGCGGAGTTTGAATGAGGTAAAACAATCTGAACCAAAGGTGCTCGAACAGTAGACGAAAAACTGAACTTTCGAAATGAATATATATAATATAACCAACAAAGTATATATTAGCAAAAGCCCACTTACAAAAATCTGAAAATTGGTAGAGTCTGGGATAAGAATCTGGGGTGAAGTCTGGTAGCACGAATCCTGCTATTTGAACGAAGTCTGGCAGTAAATCGATTTCACGAATTCTTCCTAAGTCTCACACCTGCTGGATCGTTTCTTGCACAGAACTTTGGCTAACAAACCTGCTGGAATTTTCGCAGCACTTTGTCGTGAGAGTTTATGATTTATCTTGCTGAGTTTCGAAGCGGTGTGGAGAGTTCTGCGATTACAATCGGTATTTATAGGTGGCGAGGAGGGGGAGTCGAGCGTCCGTCATTAAAGGACTTTAATTCCTCTTTACGTTGCCTGTTACAAAATAATCAACGTAGGCAATGATTTGGGTGAGTAATTCGACCATTAATCCTCTAAATCGGCCGTTACAGCTCGTGAATCTGATCTGTATTCGTGTAGAAACTGTTGGAATTCGCGAGCAAAAATCTGAATTTTCGTTGGTCAAAGCTGGGTTTACCGTCCAACAGCTGGTTTGACTTTCCTGCGTCTGGTTTGACCTTCCTGCGTCTGGTTTGACCTCCCTGCGTCTTGTTTGACTATTCCTGCAGCTGGGTTGACCATTCCTGCAGCTGGTTTAACTATTCCCGCAGCTGGTTTTTCCTGTCGCAACGCATTACTCAGAATCCCCTCACTGCTGGTTCCAAAACGCAGCGTCTCAACTTAACGAAACGACGTCGCTCTACTTCTTCTTCGCAACTGTCCAGACTTCACTCTTCTTTGCGTCGCGTCTGAATCAATCTTTGTAACGCAACGTCTGGTTTTTCGTTCCTTTGCAATCCAGTAGACTGGTATAAAATCTTGCGACTGGATTGATCTTTTGTCTTTGCGCTACTGCTGAAATCATCGTTGCGTCTGGATCTTTGCGACTGGTACTTCAGCTTGCGACTGGATGCACTTGCAGCTGGTTGACCAGTCGTTGGTTTTTTTTTTTTTTTGAAGCTAAATTTTCGGGTTTTCACAGTTTCCATAAACACAAGAATCACAGAAAGGCACGTAAGACAGTTTGTCATTTCCAAAACATCCTTATTGATGCAGAATTTCTAACCCCTTAGAACTCATGTGACCTAGCCGTTTATGCCATAAATCAGTCATGTCAGATTGTATAGAGTTCACACAGATTTTATCACACATAGGATAAGCATGGCAAACATACAGATTATTCAATTTTTCAGCTTTGAATAAGACTAGCGAACCTTTCAGTATTTTCATGTACCATTTTCCTCTTTTACCCTACAGCCCATCATTTTCAAGAGCAGCACAAGAAATGAGATTATTGCACAAAGCAGGGGCGTGCCTAACTGTAACGCCCCAAAATCCATAGGACCACAATTATTAGTCCTTTTAATTCAAGGACCCATTTCTAATTTCGAATTTCAGCTTAACCGTTTAATTGCTAGCTGATTTTTTATTTTCAGATGTTGAACACGGTGCAGAGGTCTGGTCAGCTGTTACCCGAGCACCAGCTGAGTAATTTTCAAAAGTCGAAAATAAAATGATTTTTCGGATGGATAATGGTTCTTTTTAAATGAGAGTATTGCTTTGAAAAATTCAAAGAGTGATAGGGGACTTTTAACAATTTTTGAGAAGTAGGTATGGAACACCATGCCTACTCGAGTGTTTTTTCCCTGTTTCAAGTCAGACTCCCATGCCTATGGTACGTGTGGACTATAAGTTCATCATTTTGCAAGAAAACCTTCATTTTCATCAAAGAAACCATAGGAAACTCGCTGCGGTGCTTGAGGAGACTTGCCGCTAAGACCTGCTGTGTTTCGTGTTTCTCCTGTGTTAAGGCAAGTAAATCTGATTCTTGCTACCCCATGAAAGAATATGTATTGTTCTCTTTCAGCTTTGTGATTGCTTGCCTGAGTTATGTTCAAATTCAGCCATTGTTCATATTTCTGCTGATTTGGAATATGTTTAATGTTCGGGTTCACAGTGGTTTTATGTTTGAAACTCAAAATGTATTTTATGAAGTTGTTGATGTTGGTTTTTAAACCACTGAGCATTCCAGTTCCTGTTCATCGTAAAATTTTGAAGTTCTTCTTCTTTGGTGAATGGTAACATCATAATCGAAGTTGCTAATTGTATCAGAAGTTAAGTCTGGTTTGATAGGCAACAGCTGATAGCGCAGTCGTCGTTTTGATGTTGCAACACCGAGTTACAGTCAGATGTTGAATTTCTTCCAACGTCTGAATTTCATCTTTATACCAGTTTTTCCATTTCAGCTGTTACCTTTTTGTTGAATAAATTCTAAGTGTTATGATCAGTCGCAAGTTGTTTTAGTCAGTCCTTCATTATTGATCATCTTATAGCTGAGTTGACTACGGTCAACTGCCAACAGCTGATTTCCTTAGCGTCAGCTGTGTACTGTTCATATGATTTCCTTAGCGTCAGCTGTTTACTGTTCATATTATTTCCTTAGCGTCAGCTGTTTACTGTTCATATGATATTTCCTTAACGTCAGCTGTTTACTGTTCATATGATATTTCCTTAATGTCAGCTGTTTGTTCAACCGATATTCCGTTGACATTTGATTTACCCCAGCAGCTGAGTTCCCTGTAGGTATCTGCTGTTTCACCTATTACTCTGTTAACAGCTGAGTGGACCAAACTCAATTCGTTGACATCTGTTTACGCCAACAGTACTTTCATTTAGCAACATCTGAAATTTATCTAGTAACCACATCCTGTTTCTTTTCGACATCTGTTTTCCCAAGTCTCAGCTGGATGCTCAGTGCAAACATTATTTTATAGAAATTGAGTTTTAAAATTTAAGTGAGCCCCGATGTCAAGATCTGATTTCACCCAGATGTTGTTTAAAGGAAGAAAATGTTCAGATTTTATGATTTATGGAAAAGATAACAGACGGTCCATATGGGAAGGGTGAGCAGCAGTCGAGAGTGTCGGTTTCCCCTTCATATTGGGCGAGTTTCGCCATATAGAAATGATATCAGTAGTCATTTGATCAAGTGCAACGGGACCTAAGGAGAGCTTCTGAGCCATAAGTCAAAGGAAAGGAAATGTTGGGATCTGATGTGAGGATTGAGAAATTCGAATCGTGATTACTCAATTTCATAGGATTAGTCATGGGATTTTGAGTTGTCGAATTTCTCTAAGTGTTAAAAATCAGACGCAGCGCTAGTATAAGAAGCAGACGTAGCGAATTTTGGCGAAGTCTGTCAGCAGCAAGCTCCTGTAGCGAAATTCAATGCAGGTCAATAGTACTGTAGCTCGCGTCTGGTGAATTTTGGAAATCAGTAGAGATGACGTGATCGTGACGTCTTGTGTTGCGTCTGGCAGTAGTTGCGCTTGTGATGGTTGCTGCTGGCAGTAGGCGCGCAATTGTGAGAGTGATCAAGGAAGCGACACGTGTTTGGTTTGAAGAACCAGTCGCTGATGAGAAGCGACGTCGTTTGATTAAGTGGAAATGCTGCGTTTTGAGTATTGCGACTGGTACCAGTAGCGATGGATCTGTTGTGTTGTTTAATCCAGTCGCGAGGTATCTATTGACAGATAGGATGACGTAGGCCATGCGACGTCGTTTTGTTTAGCTACGCCAGCGTCTGGATTGCTTAGCGTAACCAGTTGCTGGTTATTTCGTAGGAAATATGTTGTCAGCTGGTGGAGCGCTGCGGCATCGTTTTGTTTAGTTAGAACGGTGTCGTTTTGGATGTTCCTTGAGAATGCAACGACTGGTTGTTGCGTCTGGTTTTGTTGTGGGCAACGACTGGTTTCTGTTGACAGATATCTACTGTTCCCGTCGTCTGGTTTTCTTTTTGCGAACAACAGCTGTTGGATTTGAGGGTTATATATAGAAGTGTTGTTTGACACTTAGAATTATTCTGAACCCGATATTTCATATCTTTATCTTCAACCCTCGTTAGCTACTGTTCACCGTGAATTAATTCCCGCCGATTGTCACCGTTCTCCGCCGAGGATTTGAGCGATTTTGGTGGCGCTGGAATCCCTCTGACTTGATCTTTCGATTGTTACCCATTTGAAGCTGTGGAACGACCTTGGAGAAGATCGCTAAGCTGCTGATTTCTTTGTACAGTGGAACCCGATAGTTATTCCGCTAGTTCCAGCTGTTGGGTAAGAAAATCCTACCGTTCTAAGCTTAGTATTAGATGCTAGTACTTTGCTTAGAAGTAGAACCGGAGATTAGGTTCTTGACCGTAGGAATTGATACTGAGAATTTCTGATTCGAACTAGACATGAGTTGATTGTTGAGTTTCCTTAACAGATTTGAGGTTCTGGACAGCTTCTGCCGTGGTTGAGGATATCAGGTGAAAGCTGGTTTGCACTGTTGGTATTGTCGTGCCTTTGAAATTCTGTTGAGGTAGAATTCAGTCATTGAAGGTACGAATTGAGAAGTTCGTAACAACTTTGAGTATGGCTATAATTCGGGTTATGAATTGTTGTTAAGTGTTTACGTGAGGAAAGCATGATGAATTGATTGATTATATGTCTTGTTTCATGTACAGTGAATTGTATGCATTTGAATTGAATAGTATGCATTTTGAATTGAATATTGATTGGCATACATTCATACGTTTTGAGCCTGATTGACAGATTAATTTATGACCCGATTGAAAGCCATGTTGTGACTGGCCGACTGATGAGTTGTGCCTGAAAAGCCCAACGCTATCATCGGAGTGGTTACTACCGGATTCGAGTGTCTACCACCGAGCTGTGATGAGCTGACGGGCTCCGTGTTGGGCAACGGTGGTGGATCCGGATCCCGTCTCCCGACGGTGCAGTGGAAGTTTAAAATTAAGCGCCGGGATACGTTCAATACAATAAAAATCAATACTATAATAAAACATTCATAGGATGATTTTCGGGGTGTTACCTTGTTGGCGTCTAGGCGCCTGGCTCCGATCAGTTTCACGAGGAAACCGGCACTTCAAACTGTAGGCGGAGGTAGATCCTCCAATCCGGTCCACGACCGGAATCACGATTCCTCCGATCAGCCTGCACTAGAAGGCTGATGGATTTTTCCACGGACGGAGTCACCTCGTCGCAATGATCGAAACGAGTCCGATCACACGACGAACGGACGACGGCGGCGTGGCGGCGGCGCGGCGGTGGGCGGCGGCCGTGCGTGTGGTTGAAGGAGAGGGGCGGCCGAATTTTGAGTGGAGGCTAGGGTTTCAAGTTATGATGCAAGTATTGTACAACCCTAGGCTCAAGACTATGTATAGGTGTGATGGGCTTGAACCGGCCCATTGGACCTTGGGCGGGCCCAGTCCAACGTATGAACATTCGGTTCATCTGCATCACCGTGGTTTCATCATAATTCCGATCGACGATCAGATCGGACCGATCGACTCAGTTTCCAAAACTGAATATTATGATGCGAAAACAATTTTTCAGAATACTTAGTCCAAAATGACAGTTTTGCCCCTCAACAGCGGGAAATCGTAATTTGACCCCTCATATGCTCAACACATTGAGCTCAGTTTCCGTGCGGGATTCATAAATCCAGTACTTGTGTGACCCTCAATGGTTCAGGGATACAGCTAGCCATGGGCCCGCAACCATTGCGGCTCCTGTTAGAGTAGATGCCCAACTAGCCAACTTGCGGCGTGTGGGTTTTATTGACTCTTGTACAAACAGTCTTTATATATGATATTCGCATTCTCTTATATGGCGTTCTTTACTTTCATTATGTGTGTAATGATTTACAATTGCGTTGAGTAAAGACCTAGAATGCACTAAAGCGTATGTTAGATGTGATAGTGCGTATGACGGCTATCATGAAACACATCTAATAGTCACTGTGTATTCTGAACTGTTCCTAGTGGATAAGTCCGAGGTCTTGGTTGTACTGAGTAGTCCTCATGACTCGAAACTTCATTGAGACTCTACATGATAGGCGTCTCACTTTGACCCGTTTGCCGACTCACTTGGGGTCACAAGGCGTCGGGATTGGGTGAGACCCCGATGCATGTAGGAGTCGATGCATCGTTGTCGAGGATTCACCGCTCGCAGACATGCGTGGATATCCTATGCTATCTGAGGGGATAATAGTGTATAAATCTCTGGCCAGAGTACTAGAAGTGTTTTAGGTAAATGTGTTTACCTAGTTACACTCGCGATGTCACTATTTGATCTCCAAGATGTATGCATAGCTATCGGATCTATAGCGACTCTCGATTTACCAATGGTCGTTGATCTGATCGGGATATATGGATTGAAAGGACCGTACTGTACGCTAACCAGGACCGACTGGTTCTTGCAGGCACTATCAGTGATACCTAGGGGATCATGGGGCGATGTTGCTAGACGCTTTACAATGATCCGTTGGGCAAGTCCGGAATTGTGATTCCGGAGCCACAATGGTTGTGGGCCCACGGCTAGCTGTATCCCTGAACCATTGAGGGTCACACAAGTACTAGATTTGAGATTCCCGCACGGATACTCAGCTCAAATTGTTGAGCACGAGAAGAGGATTTTGGGAAGTGCGACTTCCTAAAAGTCAACAGAGGTCAAACCGGGGTTTCCCGCTGTTGAGGGGCAAAACGGTCATTTTGCTATTTAGGGTTGGATGATCTGAAAAATTGTTTTTCATATCATAACATTCAGTTTTGGAAACTGAGTCGATCGGTCCGATCTGATCGGCGATCGGAGTTACGATGAAGTCGCAGCGATGGATATCGTCATTTGGACCCGGGCCCGTTGGGCCGGTCCAAGTCCAATGTTGGTCTATTTAATTAGACATTTAGACTTAATAATGACATACAACTTACAACCCTAAACCTAAGTCAAAAGCCGCCGCCTCCTCTCTAAATCATCCTCGCCGCCGCCGCCGTCGCCGCCGCCGCTTCGCCGGAAAATTGTTTCCGGCCTAGTTTTTCGAGGAGAGTCCGTTCGTGCTGATCTCATCAGGGCTTCTAGTGCAGCCTGACGAAGGAGTCTCGGATCTGGTCGTGGACCGGATTGGCGTTACTACCGCAATCTACCGAGAAG
>KQ997102.1:2430-23221 GCA_001598015.1 Dorcoceras hygrometricum | reverse complement strand
GGTCTGATATCACCAGTCTATAAATAGTACTGTTCCAAGATCTGTCGAACAAAGTTATCAATGTATACTGCCCTTTCTATTGGTAGAGCGAGTCACTGTTCCCGTTGCTGTTTGCATATACCATTGCGATACAGTAGACAAGAGCTGTTGGCAGATATCTTAATTCTCACTTCTTCATCATAACTCGAATAGCCAAATCAATTACTCCACTGTTCCAAACTGTTCCAAGATCTAATTTTGATCAACTTGAAACTTATAACTGTAGCTTGAGCTAATCACTGTTGTCAGCAATGTTGATCATCGTGAATATTGTCATTTAATTCCAAATCTTTTCTTTTCTTTGTTATCACCAAAACTATAAATTTTATCCTAACAATGTAGGAGTCGATGCTTCGTTGTCGAGGATTCACCGCTCGCTTTCATGCGTGGATATCCTATGCTATCTGAGGGGATAATAGTGTATAAATCTCTGGCCAGAGTACTGGATGTGTTTTAGGTAAATGGGTTTACCTAGTTACACTCGCGTTGTCACTATTCGATCTTCAAGATGTATGCATAGCTATCGGATCTCTAGCGACTCTCGATTTACCAATGATCGTTGATCTGATTGGGATATATGTGTTGAAAGGACCGTACTGTACGCTAACCACGACCAACTAGTTCTTGCAGGCACTATCAGTGATGCCTAGGGGATCATGGCGCGATGTTGCTAGGCGCTTTACCATAATCCGTTGGGCAAGTCCGAAATTGTAATTTCGGAGCCACAATTGTTGTGGGCCCACGGCTAGCTGTATCCCTGAACCATTGAGGGTCACACAAGTACTGGATTCATGATTCCCGCACGGAAACTGAGCTCAATTCTTTGAGCATAGGAGGAGGATTAGGGAGTGCGACTTCCTAAAAGTCAACAGGGGTCAAATTGCGATTTCCCAAAGTTGAGGGGCATAACTGTCATTTTGGTCTAGGTGGTCCGAAATATTGTTTTCTCATCATAATAGTCATTTTTGGAAACTGAGTCGATCGGTCCGATCTGATCGTCGATCAGAGTTATGATGAAGCCACGGTGATGCGGTTGAACCGAATGTTCATATATTGGACTGGGCCCGCCCCAGGTCCATTGGGCCGGTTCAAGCCCATCACTTATTTAATTAAACCTAGGGCTACCATGAGACACAAACAAGATACAACCTAGCTCTCATAGCCGCCCACCCCCTCCCACACGCCTCACGCCCCCGCCGACCGCCCATCGCCGCCGCCCGCCGCCAGCCGCCGCCGTCGTGTCGATTACCACGACGAGGAGAATCCGTTCGTGCTAAAATCCGTCAGATCTTCTAGTGCAGATTGACGGAGGAAGATTGTTTCCGGTCGTCGACCTGATTGACGATCTACCGCCGCCTACCGTTTGAAGTGCCGGTTTCCTCGTGAAACTGGTCGGAGCCAGGCGCCTAGACGCCAGCAAGGTAGCAATTCGATAAAAGGGTCTGCTATTAAGGCCATAAATCCCTGCTTTCATGGCCATTAAAATGGCTGTTACAAAAACATTAGTGTAGTCATTGATTTGGGTCCCTTAATTGGCCATTAATCCTCTAAATAGCAATTATGGTTGCAAACAATCTGCTCTGTACGCGTGAAGAACTTGCTGAAATCTACGGGAGAAGTTTTCGTTACCCAAAAATCTGAATTCTTACGTGGTCAAAGCTGAGTTGACTGCTGGGTTGACTGCTGAGTTGACTGTTGAGTTGACTGCTGACTTGTCTGCTGAGTTGGCTGCTGAGTGGACTGCTGAGTTGTCTGCTGAGTTGATTGTGCAGAAGCTGGTTTGACCGACCAAAAGATGCTTTGACCAGCCAAAAGCTGGTTTGACCGACAAAAAGCTGATTTTCGACCAAAAACTGATTTGCGACCAAAAGCTGATTTTAGACCAAAAGCTGCTTTTCGACCAAAAGCTGATTTGCGACCAAAAGCTGATGTTCGACCAAAAGCTGATTTGCGACCAAAAGATGATATTATATTTTTGGCTCTATTTCTGGGGACTGAATTTTCGGGTTTTCACATCCCTCCCTCCTTAAAAGAAGTTTCGTCCTCGAAACTTTGGTCACTTTGATCCTCGAAAAGGTAGGAATATTGACTACGCATCTTCTCCTTCATTTCCCACGTGGCTTCTCTTTCGGTGTGGTTGGACCATTGGACTTTGACGTACGGGATTGTTCTTCGTCTAAGAATCTGGTCCTTTTTGTCCACGATTTGAATTGGGACTTCTTCATAGCTCAGTCCTTTGGTCAAATTCCCTTCCACAAGAAGTGGTCCTTCATCGAGAACATGATTATAATCCGCGATATATCTTCTTAGTTCTGAGACATGGAAGACATTGTGGATTCTTGACATACTGGGTGGTAAGGCCAGTCTATAGGCGAGTGTTCCTACTCTTTCCAATATTTCGAATGGTCCGACATACCGGGGGTTTAGCTTTCCGGCCATATCAAATTGGATTATCCCTTTCATTGGAGAAACTTTGAGGTACACCTTTTCACCTACCTCGAAGGCCAAGGGTCTTCTCTTTAGATCTGCCCAGCTTTTCTGTCGATCATGGGCTGCCTTCAGTCTCTCCTTTATAATGACTACCTTTTTCACTGTCTCTTGAACGAGTTCAGGTCCTGTGATAGCCTTTTATCCAACTTCATCCCAATACAGCGGCGATCGACATTTCCGTCCATAGAGAGCCTCATATGGTGCCATCCTATGCTGTTGTGGTAGCTATTGTTGTACGCGAACTATATTAGAGGTAGATGTTCGCTCCAATTACTACCAAAAATCGAAGGTGCATGTCCGCAGCATGTCTTCTAGGGTTTGGATAGTTCTATCGTTTGGCCATCTGTCTAGGATGGTAAGCCGTACTGAGGGTAACTTTACTTCCCATGGCTTCTTGGAAACTCTTCCAGAAACGAGATATGAATCTTGGATCCCTATCCGACAGAATGCTGGTTGGAACTCCATGCAGTCTGATGATGTTGTCCATGTACAAGGCAGCGAGCTTATCCAAACCGTAGTTCATTCGAACAGGCAGAAAGTGCACGGATTTTGTTAACCTATCCACGATTATCCATATTCCATCGTATCCTAGTCTCGTTTTCGACAGACCTACTACAAAGTCCATGGATATGTTTTCCCACTTCCACTCTGGAATTTCCAGTGGTTGTAACAATCCTCCAGGTCTTTGATGTTCTGCCTTGACTTGTTGGCATACGTGGCATCTAGAAACAAAATCAGCAACATCTCTTTTCATCCCATTCCACCAGAAGTGTTCTTTCAAATCTCTATACATCTTTGTACTCCCGGGGTGGATTGAGAACTTTGACTTAACCAATTCTTTAAGGCATGGTTGGGCTGAGACTGAAGATAGTATCACTTTGTTCATGTTCTTCCGACTTAACGCATCAGCTACCTTATTTGTCTTTCCAGGGTGGTAATTTATTTTCAAGTCGTAGTCCTTTAACAGCTCGAGCCATCTCCTTTGTCTCAAATTCAATTTTTTCTGAGTGAATATATACTTGAGACTTTGATGGTCGGTGAATACTTCACATTTTGCTCCATAAAGGTAGTGTCGCCAAATCTTTAGAACAAAAACTATCGCAGCTAGCTCTAGTCATGGGTTGGGTAGTTGCGTTCATGTGTCTTCAGTTGCCTTGAGGCAAAGCAATTACTCTGCCATCTTGCATGAGTACACACCCTAGTCCTTCTTTCGATGCATCACTATAGATGGTAAAGCTTTTGTCCCATTCGGGTAGCATCAGAACAGGGGCAGATGCAAGCTTTGTCTTCAGAGTTGCAAAGCTTGTCTCATATTCTTCGTTCCAGTTGAACTTGGAGTTCTTCTGGGTGAGTCTAGTGAGTGGTAAGGCTATTGAAGAGAAGCCTTCTACGAACTTCCGATAATAGCCGGCAAACCCCAAGAAGCTTCTAACTTCTGTCACCGTCTTAGGTGCAGTCCAGTCTATGATAGCTTCTACCTTCTTCGAATCCACTGATATGCCTGCTTTGGAAATTATATGGCTAGGAATTCCACACTCTTCAGCCAGAATTCGTGCTTCTTGAATTTGTCATACAGTTGTTTCTCTCGCAGGGTTTGAAGAGTAATTCGGAGATGTTCCTTGTGGTCTTCTTCACTTGATGAATACACGAGTATATCATCTATGAACACCACCACAAATTTGTCAAGGAATGGTCTGAATACACGGTTCATGAGGTTCATGAAGGCCGTTGGTGCGTTGGTTAAACCAAATGGCATCACTGTGAATTCGTAATGACCATACCTTGTCCTAAATGCAGTTTTAGGAACATCCCCAGCCTTGATCTTTAGCTGGTGATAACTTGACCTCAAGTCCAACTTGGAGAAGGTTGTAGCTCCCTTGAGTTGATCAAAGAGATCGTCAACTCTTGGAAGAGGATACTTATTCTTGATTGTGATCTTATTCAACTCTATGTAGTCGATACACAATCTCATGGTTCCATCCTTCTTCTTGACGAATAAAACTGGAGCTCCCCAAGATGACACACTGGGTCTGATCTCCTTTTTGTCCAGCAGTTCTTGTAGTTGGTCCTTGAGCTCCTTGAGTTCAGCAGGTGCCATACGGTATGGTGCCTTTGAGATTGGGGCCGACCCTGGCACTAGGTTGATTTCGAACTCAATTTCCCTTTCAGGCACTTTTCCAGGTAAGTCATCTGGAAACACATCCGTGAACTCTTGCACCACTAGGATGTCTTCTATCTTGAGCTCGTCTCCTTATTTTACTTCATGGATCATAGCCAAGAAAACTTCTGCTCCTAACTTCATGGCTGTCCATGCTTGGGCCGCAGAAAGTAGGGTCTTTCGCTCCTTGTTCTTACCATGATATATCAACTCTTCTTGATCGAGGGTTCGGAGCTTCACGCTCTTACCTCGGAAATCTACTAATGCATGGTGCTTAGATAGCCAATCCATCCTAAGATGGCATCGAACTCGACCATGTTGAGTTGTATCAAGTTTGCGAAGAAGGAATGGTCGTTTATGAATATCGCGCAGTCTCGGTGGATCTTATGTGTTTCGATGGTAGCGAGGAGTTGCTACTCTATATGGTTCACATAGAATTTCAGGTTCTAGCCCTAACTTCTTAGAAAATCTCCTAGATACGAACGAATGCGTAGCACCACAATCAAACAACACATAAGCAGGAATCTTGTTGATAAAAATGGTACCTGCCACCACGTCGCTGACATCTTCAGCTTCTTATTGTGTCATTGCAAACACCCGAGCATTGGGTTTATCCTCCCTGGGCTTTGGCTTGTTCGAAGCCGCATTGCTTGATCCAGCCTTTGGACCTTGGTTCTCCGGACAGTCCGCAATTCGGTGGCCCAGCTTTCCACACTTGAAGCATGCACCGCTCTGCTTGCGAAAATCTCCACTATGACGTTGGCCACAGGAGGCGCAAGTTTGCAGCATCTGGTTAACCGGGGTAGGTGCTGAGCCATGGTTGTTGAGGTTCGGCCGCTTGTTCTTAGGCCCACCGTGTGAAGTCTGGGCATTGAAGGGGCGTTTGTTCTTGTTGTCAGCTTCCCGCCTCTTTATGTCAGTTTCTGCTCGGATTTCAGCTCCCATCAAGTCTTCAAGACTCGTGGCTTGGTAGACTGCGAGGGCTGACTGGATACGGCTATTCAGACCCTTCTTGTATCGGTCCATCTTTAAAGTATTATCCGCCATGATCGTGGGGACATAGGTCCCCAATGAATTGAACTTGGAGGTGTACTCTACTACCGACATATCTGCGGTCTGAGTGAAGGTTTCAAACTCGCTAAACCGTTGCATTCTGACTTGCATGGGGAATTATTGTTTCAAGAATGCTTCCCGAAACCTCTGCCTCGTAATAATTTGTCCATTGGGATTCATGGTGGGCTCAACTGCTTCCCACCATTTCCTGGCTTTACTGTCGAGGAGTGGTGTTACAACATCCACTTTAACCGCGTCTGGACCTCTAGTAGTCGAAGTTGCGTTTTGATGTTCTTCATCCACGTCTGGGCAACCTCGGGGTCATGGCTCCCATCGAAGGTGGGGGCTTTGTTCTTGCGGAGGGACTCATAGTTGAACTTAGTCCCACGAGGTGGAGGGGGAGGAGCTTGGTTGTTGTTGTTGGGGTTAACCAACCCTTGCAGAGTCGTGGCAACTATGGTAGCAATTTCCATCAGGTCTTCTCTACTAAGACCACCTCCCGAATTGGAATTGGAGGGTCCTTCACCTCCATTGTTTCTATCGCTTCTACGGTCTCCTGCCATATTCTGCCATAGAAAAGTTTACTAAGGGCGGGTACGTATAAATGCAAAGCAATTGAGAATACCATATCACGAAGGGATAATAAAATTTCGAATAAAAGGATGAATTGAATACACTGCTTAAGGTAAAACATTTTCTATTCATCATCTATCTCTCCTTCGCCCAAAGGAATATCCTCAATCTCTTCCTCTTCCGGTTGTTCTTCCGGTTTTTCCTCCCATTCATCATTGAATGGAGCAGGGGCACCGTTAGCTTCTTGCAAACCTTGGATTGTTTGGAGTAAACCATCTTTCTTCTCTACGAGGGCCTCGATGATCAGGTGTTGTGCTTGCATCGAATCTTCGGCTTCTTGGATTCGAGTCTGAAATTTTTGATGGCACACCACATGGTTTTCCTTAGCCTTTTGCTTCTTTGCCTTCATCCTTTCAATCTTTTTAGACATGCTAAGGCCTATTTCAGTATGTCCGGCGATGACCTTGTGTGAGGCTTCTAATGCTATTTGGGTATCCTCGTGTTCTTTCTTCATGGTGGCTAACCCTCGTCTCTCGATTGCTAGTTGGGCTCTAAGGCGTCTAATCGTGCGGATTTGATTGTCAAGGGTGATCTGTTTCATACGGAGGGCAGCAGCAGCACGGGTACCGGGAACTGAGGGGGTTCATTTCCTAAAAAAACTCGAAGATATTTCCAAAAATAGAAAGTTTTAAGATTATTCCATAAAGTAAAACGTACTAACCATAGGGATTACATAACAGTTGACGAAACTGAAATCGGAGTCTTGTACAAAAACTTATTGAATTTTCAATTATTTCCAAAAACGGCAAAAAAGCTTTTTCCGAGGCCTAAACGAAGGAATTTGGCCAAAAAGCGCATTCGATCACTACAAAGTGAGTATTGCTCATTGGGCCGTTTCGGAAGGGGTAGCACTAGTTTTTCGCCAAAATATGAAAGTTCGTCCTAGACCTTGAAAATTTCAGATTTGGTTTCCCAGCTGGATTATGAACCGGTGAGCTCTGATACCACTAAAATGTCACTCCCCAAGATCGAGACTCATGACATCGACAATATTAAACAATTATAAAATTTTAAATATTAAGCCATCATAGCATAGCTCAAACCAGTCAATTAATAGTCGAAATATAATCGTTTTTACATCTGAAAATCGAAGTCTGAATAACAGAGTGCGTAAGCGAAAAATAAATAATTTACATTAATATCGGAGAATTGAGGAAGCGAAAAATAAATACATCAACAGAAACTGAATCTTCACCAGCCCGAGAACAGCTCTTGTTCTTGTTCTTCTACCTGCTCACCGTTCTTATCTGGGTGGAGAAGTAAGGGGTGAGTGTTTGGGGAAACACTCAGCAAGTGGGGGACACCATTCGAGCATAAAAAAATTCATATACATATACTGAGATAACAGATCTCAGCACAGAGCATAACAGAGCATAAACAGAGCTTAACAGAGCTTAACAGAAGCATGTCAGATAGCACTGATAATTACTTCGTGTCTATGGTTTACTGATCAGTCCTTAATTTTTACTCCTCTAAGGGGTCGAGGCCATGTGGTTACATCACGTAACCCAGAGTGCGGAATATTCCGTAGACCCATATTACGACAGCAAAAATCAGTGCAGAAACAGGGCTTGGAAATGTACAGCGAGGTATTTATAGGTGCAGAAATGGGTAAATCAAGGGTCTGCTATTAAGGCCATATATCCCTGCTTTCATGGCCATTAAAATGGCTGTTACAAAAACATTAGTGTAGGCATTGATTTGGGTCCCTTAATTGGCCATTAATCCTCTAAATTTCTAATTATGGTTGCAAACAATCTGCTCTGTACGCATGAAGAACTTGCTGAAATCTGCGGGAGAAGTTTTCGTTACCCAAAAATCTGAATTCTTACGTGGTCAAAGCTGAGTTGACTGCTGAGTTGGCTGCTGAGTTGACTGCTGAGTTGACTGTACAGAAGCTGGTTTGACCGACCAAAAGCTGGTTTGACCGCCCAAAAGCTGGTTTGACCGTCCAAAAGTTGGTTTGACCGACCAAAAGCTGGTTTGACCGATCAAAAGCTGAGTTTCGACCAAAAGATGATTTGCGACCGAAAGCTGATTTTCGATCAAAAGCTGATTTGCGACCAAAAGATGATTTTCGACCAAAAGCTGATTTGCGACCAAAAGCTGATTTTTTTTTTGGCTCTATTTCCGGGGATTGAATTTTCGGGTTTTCACAGGCCGCACCCTAGTTAAACTCCTAGTATCAATAGATAACACCAGCTAGCAGGATGTGTTTACAAGGTGTTTTCTACATTATTTTAAGGATTAGATGAATAACACAAAGCCTAACAATTCAACAATCTGAAATCTTGTTACAATTGATAAAGAGAATAGTTTTGGTTTTTTATTTCAACTATCAGCTCACCATTTGTTTTTTTTTGTTATTGCGTCGTATCATCAATTCTTCATTCAAACGATCTTCTACATATATTCTTTGGATCCAACGGTAATAAATGTTACCCCTAGGTACATCAGATGGATCCTGATATGTCGCCTGAAACTCAATAAATGCGCCTTGAATTCTCGTACTGTACCTAATACTATTCACTAAATGCTTCTCCGTCTTTTGCTCAAAATGACAAATCTGATACGATGTAGCACTTGGACTTTCCTGAATTTAACCGAAAGTGTCCCGACTATAAATGAATCCTCAGAAGTCAACACATCGAATCATGCTACAATCAGAATGATTTGACGAGTAATTTGTAGCTAACTGAAATCCTGAAATGAACTGCTCATCTGAGCTGATCTGCCCTGAGCTGAATACCTCTAAGTTGTTCTATTCTAAGTTGATCTGCTCTTTTTAAGCTGTTCTGCTCTTGATCTTATCTGCTCTTCTAAGCTGTTCTGTTCTAAGCTGTTATGCTCTTCATAAGCTGTTCTGAACTATTTAACTTATATAGCTGAGTTGTCCTTACTCAGTTTGACCCTGAATTGATGAAAACAAAACACGTTGTTAGCACTTGCTTGATCTGATCGCTTATCATCGGAGTTGATATTAGCTTATTTCTGTCCTCATCAAAACTTATAATATTCAACATATATTGATTTAAAATCTCTATATGTAACGCCTAAGAATTTTTCTAATCGCATGCCTTACTATTTTATTTATTTATCTGCATGAGTTATGCTATTTGATTTATTTAATTCCGACATCGAGTATGATTTAGATGATGCGAGGTTGGAAAGGAGTTGACGATGACACCGAGGACTCTTTATTTATTTATCTGCATGAGTTATGCTATTTGATTTATTTAATTCCGACATCGAGTATGATTTAGATGATGCGAGGTTGGAAAGGAGTTGACGATGACACCGAGGACTCTTATTTTTTTTAATTCATTCTCGAAGTCATGCCCCATGCCTTGAAACTTTCTATTTTTAGAAGGTGAACATTGGGGAGGAATTTCGTTTTTAAAATACTTTTAAATTTTTTTCAAACCATGAGGGATTGAGAATTTCATTCTTATGGATGATTAGCACATTTGCTACAAAAAAAATACAAGTTTTACACACACTTGCATCATTATTAAAAATTAAATCTTCTTACCTTATTTCAACCCCGTATTTTCGAAAATAATAGGCTAGGACGGGAGTTCATTTCACCCAACTTTCATTCAAATTTTCTAAGTGTGGAGGAGTAGCACCTTTGATTAATTTAAATAGCAACTTTGAGTACTCCTCCTTAAAACAACTATTGCCACTAATCTACATAATTATTCCTAAATTATCCTCACTACTTTACTACCCCTATACAAAACACATGTTAACCCTAACCCTCCCCCAAAAAAAAATAAAAATAAACGCCTCCCTCCCCCAAAGAATAAACTCACGCCTCCCTCCCCCAAAGATTAACTCACCCCTCCCTCTCCACATAGCCTCTCCAATTTTGTGGTGGCTTAAGGATTCCCCTTGGCTTGGTGTGGTGTTCATTGTCTTTCTCAAAGCCTACATCATCTCTTGGTTGTAAGTTTTTACAAATAAAGGCAAGTACAGAGCTTCCTTGAATGCACATTTCAAGCCTATGTATATGTGTGTGATGATTTATGATATTGGTGATTGGATGAATCCACTTTTAATGCATATCTTACTGTTTAATGTAATTAATTCATGTATGTTGCATCCTAGTTCTGAGCTGGACCTTTGGTTAAGGAGAGGGTTAAGGCCGTTTGGTGGGTGTGAGTGAGGTTGTGTTGGGGTTGTCAAGGGTGGATTTTGAAGGGAGGAGAAGTCTAGTATGGCTTATATTTCGATTCAAAGGGGTTAGCAGAGGTCCTAAGGGTCGTCCATGGGCTGTGTGAGGGGTAGTTCGGGTGCCGGAGTCAAGGGAAGGGGTTGGTTCGAAGTTGTGTTTCTAACCTCTCCCAAATTTGTTCCTGTGCGCGACTAGTAGGGTTTCGAGCATCACTGTGGTCAACACAGATATCTTTTTTGAATGCGGTTTGTTCCAGTGGCTAGCCCATCGAGTTAGGGTTATGTGGGTCCAAGTTTGAGGTCATTTGGTTAAAAAATAAATTTTATATGAATTTTACGGTTTTATCGATCAGAGTGGGTCCTTTCGGGGTATTTTCGGGAAAGTTGGGAAATTGAGTCCTAGGGGCTGCCAAATTCATGAATGACTTTACTATATGTTTTAAGGGTATTATGAACTGTTTTTAACCATTTTCAGCATTTATGAGATTTCTTAATATTTTATGAAAATTTAAGGCCTAGAAAATGATTTTTAGCATCTTCGACTATTTAAAGTGCATATGCTTACTTTTAAAGTATTTATGGGCAGAATGTTTTTGAGGTTATGGAATTTATTTAATTATTGAGGATTTGTCCTTTGATAAACTCCGTTCTTACTCCTTTTTACTAAAAACTTACTACGGACTTGATTGAGGTTTTTCTATGACAGATATGGGTCGGGAGACGTTTCGCTTGCCATATCAAAATGATGGGCCTGGGATTCAGATAAGTACTGAAGTGCCTTTCCAACTGACGGGTCTGGGCTCCAGATGAGTACTGGAGTGTCTTTCCAACCTAGTACTAGTGTTTTTTAGCTTGATCAAGCGACTTGAGGTTGAGGAACCACAGTCGAGGAACGGAATTCATGAGGAATAATGTTTTAGAAATCATTTTATTTATGCAAAGATTTTTATTTATTTTGAGCATGGAATTTTTTTAATGCATTCTTTTTAAGTTAAGAAACTATTTTAAGTAGAAATATTTTAATGCATGTGCATATATTATTTAGTACTCGTTATCTCAATTTTGTACTTGTTGAGTCTTTAGACTCACTATGCTTGATTGGTGCAGATGAGGCTGAGGTCGAGATTGAGGGGCAGGATTCCTGAGCGGATTGCAGTCGGACTTGGCACCTACTCAACGATATCTTGTTTCCGCTTATCATTTTCAGTCTTTTTAGCATATGTCGACTTGTTTTGAAAAAAATATATTTTCTTATGCATTAGGATTATTCTTATGACTTAGCCAAATTTTAGCTATCATGCACGTTTATGTTATTGTTAAGGCTTTTATTAACGCTAGATACCCTATGATGATGATTTACTAGTATTGCTTCATTTAATAATATTTTTATTATCTATCATGTGGGAGTTAGTATATAGAGAGAAAAAAAAATATTTCTAGTATTTTCTTTTCCGCATTTAAGATCTCTTTTAAATTAAATATAATTTAAGAAGTGAGGGACGTTACAGTTGGTATCAGAGCATGGTTCTAGTTTTGGGTTGTGCCTACAGCTGACTGCAGGAAGCTCAAGGAGTCTCGCCTCGAAGTCTGTAAGTGTTAGTGTTTGACTGCTTTATATAATAGCCGATTTCTTCCAGTTTATGTTTATTATGTGTATATCGATGTGAATATGTTTTGAGGTTATTTGTTGCATATATTATTTATTTTGAGGCATGTTGAGATTAAGTAGTGAAATTTGTTACAAACCCCAGATGCTTCCCAGACGACAAGTTACCCCGCCTCCACCACCATCGTTGAGCTCCAGCGAGCAGGTTCTAGCTAGGCTTGCACAGATTTTGAGACAGAATGCCGGGACTTCACAAGCTGCCAGGACCGAGATGCCATATAAGAAGTTCCGAAAGATGGGGCCGCCGGAGTTTACCGGTACTACCAAACCATTCGTGGCTGAGTGATGGGTCAGGACTTTAGAGACGATCTTCAGATACATGCGACTGGAGGATGCTGCCGGGTCAGCTTCGCCATCTTCCAGCTGAAGGATGACGCTGCCCTCTGGTGGGAAGGGGCAGAGAAGACGGTGGATGTGGACTCTTTGACTTGGGAGGAGTTCAAGAAGATCTTCTATGACAAGTACTTTACGCCAGACGTACAGGCAAGGCTGAAGTGAGAGTTTAGGAACCTCCGGCAGGGAGACATGTCTGTGGCAGAGTATGTGAAGAAGTTCGACAGGGGTTGCCATTTCTAGCCCCTCATTTCCGATGATCCCGCTGAGAAGCTGCAACATTTCTTGGATGGTTTGAGCCCCGCTATTCGCAGGGATGTGCTGATGTCGAAGCCTGCAGACTATGCCACTGCACTGAAGAGAGCTTTTAGATCTGAGCAGACGCTGAAGGATCTGCATGCTGAGGCGCAGAGAAAGAGGCCTTTCCAAGCGCAGCATCATCAACAACAGCAGCCCAAGAGGCCGTTCACTGGGCCACCTAGACCTCCAGGCCATGGTCAGTATTTAATCTTTTAAGAAGTTATACCTTTTGCAATTGTATTAATGGATGATCTTGTTAGGGACCGCGAGACCAGCGACGAAGCCCGCTACTTCTGGAAGACCCCAAGGACAGCAGGCTCAAAGGCATGTGGCTCAGACAGACAAACCCACATGCCCGACTTGTGGGAAGCAGCATTCTGGGAAGTGCTTGATGGGAGCTGGGGTCTGCTTCAAGTGCAAGCAGCCGGGCCACTTGTCTTTTTAGTACCCGCAACTGAAGAAGCCTGCCTTCGGGAGAGTTTACGTGATGCAGGCAGAGGAGGCGGACCCAGACACTACGCTTATCACAGGTAACATTGCGCTTACATTATGAATTTGTGGACTTAGGTAGTAGGCCTGTGACATTATTGAATAGGAGTTAACGTAATTTGTGTATAGTGTGATTAGTGTCCTATGCATGTGTTATTTATGCCGCAGGTAGGGTAGTTGTATTAGGGGTAGCTACCAGGGCCTTATTTGATTCAGGGGCGACTCATTATTTTATTTCTGAGGAGTTTTTGCGGCGTAAGAATGTTGCCCAGGAGAGTTTTGTAGGAGGTTTATTGGTGAAGATTCCGTCAGAAGAGGTGGTGTCTACGGCTAGTGTCGTCCGGGATTTAGAGTTGATACTGCAAGGCTGGACCTTCCGCGCCAATCTGATTGTGTTCCCGATGCCAGAGTTTGATATTATTCTCGGGATGGACTGGCTGGCAGAGAATCAGGCTATTGTTGATTTTCAGTGCAGAGTAGTACATCTTAGACCTCCTAGAGAGGAAGCGTTGGATTTCGTGGCGGCACGGAGCATGAGGAAGCCGTGTCTTATTTTATTCATGCAGGCGAGGAAGCTTATCAGTGACGGCTGCCCGTCATTCTTAGCCAGCATTATAGCGACTACGGCAGAGGATGGACCTTCAAGTGATGATGTGGAGATTGTTAGGGAGTATGCCGACGTATTCCCCGAGGATGTTTCTGGGATCCCGCCAGATCGGGAAGTGGAGTTTTCTATTGAGTTGCTGCCTGGTACATTTCCGATCTCTAAGGCACGGTACCGTCTTGCACCTACTGAGATGAAGGAATTAAAGGAGCAAATTCAGCATCTGCTGGATAAGGGATTCATTCTCCCCAGTGTCTCTCCATGGGATGCACCAGTTTTGTTTGTGAAGAAGAAGGACGGCAGCATGAGACTTTGTATCGACTACCGTGAGCTGAATTCGGTAACTGTCAAGAACAAGTACCCGTTGCCGAGAGTGGAGGACCTATTTGATCAGTTGCAGGGAGCTTCGAGATTCTCTAAGATAGACCTTCGCTCTGGCTACCATCATTTGAAGGTGAAGGAGGTGGATGTTCTCCATGGGGTGCACCAGTTTTATTTGTGAACAAGAATGACGACAGCATGAGACTCTGTATCGACTACCGTGAGCTGAATTCGGTAACAGTCAAGAACAAGTACCCGTTGACGAGAGTGGAGGATCTATTTGATCAGTTGCAGGGAGCTTCGATATTCTCTAAGATATACCTTCGCTCTGGCTACCATCAGTTGAAGGTGAGGGAGGCAGATATGCATAAGACGGCCTTCAGGACTCGTTACGGTCACTACGAGTTCTTGGTGATGCCCTTCGGGTTGACGAATGCACCAGGGGTCTTCATGGATCTCATGAACCGCGTATTTCAGTTGTATCTGGATCAGTTTGTCATCGTATTCATTGACGATATTCTTATCTATTCTCGGAGCAGGGAGGAGCATAGTCGACATATGAGGACAGTACTTGGAGTCCTGAGGGAGCGCCAGTTATATGCAAAATTCAGCAAGTGTGAGTTCTGGCTAGAGAGATTGGCGTTCCTTGGGCACATCATTTCCAGCAATGGAGTAGAGGTGGATCCGTCTAAGGTTGAGGCAGTCAGAGAATGGGCTGTACCGCGGAATGCATAGGAGATCCGCAGTTTCCTTGGTTTGGCAGGATATTACTGGAAGTTCATCAAGGGCTTTTCATCTATTGCAGTGCCCTTGACTGCGTTGACTAAGAAGAATGCCAAATACATTTGGAGTCCAGAGTGCCAGCAGAGCTTCGATACCTTGAATCAAGCTCTCATATCAGCCCCAGTCTTAGCCATGCCATCTGGGCAAGAGGAGTATGTGCTTTACACAGATGCGTATAAGCTAGGCCTAGGCACAGTATTCATGCAGAATAACAGAGTGATAGCTTATGCCTCCCGACAGTTGAAGGTACATGAGAAGAATTATCCGACGCATGATTTAGAACTAGCGGCAGTTGTCTTTGCACTTAAGATTTGGAGGCATTATCTTTATGGGGAGAAATGCAAGATCTTCAACGACCACAAGAGTCTGAAGTACTTTTTCACGCAGAATGAGCTGAACATGAGGCAGAGGAGGTGGCTAGAGTTGGTGAAAGATTATGACTGTGAGATCAATTATCATCCGGGAAAGGCTAATGTAGTGGCTGACGCTTTGAGTAGGAAGACAGCTGTTATTGCACACATGTCGGCATCTAGACCGCTGCAGCGAGAGATTCAGAGTTTCGGATTAGAGATCTATACACCTGGTAGAGCACCAAGATTGAGCACTCTGACAGTACAGTCTACACTTCTGGACCGCATCCGCAGTGGTCAGGATGGCGATGAACAATTACAGAAGTGGATACTGAGAGATGAGGAGAAGGGCAGCAGATTATACACCATGAGTGATGGGATCGTGAAGTATAGAGGTCGTTTTTGGGTTCCTTCAGCAGACTCACTGAGAGAGTTGATCATGTCAGAGGCTCACACAGCACCTTACTCTGTTCACCCAGGGAGCACGAAGATGTATAAGGACCTGCAGCATTTGTATTGGTGGCCGGGCATGAAGCGCGACATAAATCGCTTTGTGTCTGAATGTTTGACTTGCCAGCAGGTCAAGGCCGAGCATCAGAGACCAGCTGGGTTACTGAAGCCACTCCCTATTCCTGAGTGGATGTGGGAGAACATCTCGATGGATTTTATCGTGGGATTGCCGAGGACAGTTAGAGGATCGAACTCCATTTGGGTGATTGTGGACCGACTCACAAAATCTGCGCATTTCTTACCAGTGAGGACCACGTTCACCATGACTCAGTACGCTGAATTGTATATCCGGGAGATTGTCAGGCTGCATGGGATTCCAGTCTCGATCGTATCAGATAGAGATACTAGGTTCACTTCAGCGTTTTGGAGGAGTCTACATGCTTCTTTGTGGATGAAGCTACAGTTCAGCACGACGATTCACCCCCAGACCGATGGGCAGACAGAGAGGGTGAACCAGACATTAGAGGATCTACTTCGTGCATGTGCAATCGACTTCCAAGGGAGTTGGGAAGGCAACTACCTCTAGTAGTGTTTGTTGGAATAGCGGTGGCGGATCCGTTTCCCACTTCCCGGGGCGCAGCGGTAAAACAAAAAATTGCCCGGAAAGTGTTCAATACATAAAATCAATCTACAAACATTCATAGGGTGTTCGTAGACAGTTACCTTGCTGGCGTCTAGGCGCCTGGCTCCGACCAGTTTCACGAGAAAACCGGCACTTCAAACTGTAGGCGGCGGTAGATTCTCCAATCAGGTCCACGACCGGATTCAATTCCTCCAATCATCCTGCACTAGAAAGCTGATGGATTTTTGGCACGGACGGAAACTCCTCGTCGTGATGGCCGGAACAAGTCCGGCAAGAGGCGGCGGCGCGTGGCCGTGAGGCTTATGGAAGGAGGGGCGGCCGACTTTTGCTTGATGGAGGCTAGCTTTTTTTTGTGTAGTGCAATTGTGTGTTTAGCCCTAGATGTAACTTATAATTATAAGTTAACCATGGGCTTGAACCGGCCCAATGGACTTGGGTCAAACCCAGGTCCATATGAACATTAGGTTCGTTTAATTCACCATGGTTTTATCATAACTCCGATCGACGATCAGATTGGACCGATTGACTCAGTTTCCAAAACTGACTATTATGATGCGAAAAACAATATTTCAGATACCTAGTCCAAAATGACAGTTTTGCCCCTCAACAACGGGAAATCGCAATTTGACCCCTGTTGACTTTTAGGAAGTCGCACTCCATAAAATCCTCCTCCTATGCTCAACACATTGAGCTCAGTTTCCATGCGGGAATCATGAATCCAGTACTTGTGTGACCCTCAATGGTTCAGGGATACAGCTAGCCGTGGGCCCACAACCATTGCGGCTCCGAAATCACAATTTCGGACTTGCCCAACGGATCATGGTAAAGCGCCTAGCAACATCGCCCCATGATACCCTAGGTATCACTGATAGTACCTACAAGAACCAGTTGGTCGTGATTAGCGTACAGTACGGTCCTTTCATCACATATATCTCGATCAGATCAACGACCATTGGTAAATCGAGAGTCGCTAGAGATCCGATAGCTATGCATACATCTTGGAGATCGAATAGTGACATCGCGAGTGTTACTAGGTAAACCCATTTACCTAAAATACTTCTAGTACTCTGGCCAGAGATTTATACACTATTATCCCCTCAGATAGCATAGGATATCCACGCATGAGAGCGAGCGGTGAATTCTCGACAACGAAGCATCGACTCCTACATGCATCGGGATCTCACCCAATCCCGTCGCCTAATGACCCCAAGTGAGTCGGCAAACGAGTCATAGAGAGACGCCTATCATGTAGAGTCTCAATGACGTTTCGAGTCATGAGGACTAATCAGTACATCCAAGACCTTGGACTTATTAACTCGACAAATGGTAACCACTTGGAAAGTCCGAACGAGGGTAGTTCGATAGATCACCAGGTCACTATCCATCTGCATTCTCAGAACATCACAATGTTCCCTACCAATGAAACATGGTACTTCGCATCGCAGATGCTAGTCTCAAGCTCGGGCGGCCTTATCCTCATTTTGACGGCCCAATCGACTAGGAACAAGTTCAGAATACACAGTGACTATTAGATGTGTTTCATGATAGCCGTCATACCCACTATCACAACTAATCATATAATATGGTGCATTCTAGGTCTTTATCCAACACAATTGTTTACATTATAATCATAATGAAAATAAAGAACGCCATAAACAAATGCGAATATCATATATAAAGATCGTTTCATACAAGAGTCTATAAAACCCACACGCCACAAGTTGGCTAGTCGGGCATCTACTCTAACAATCTCCCACTTTCCCTATAGCCAACTACTCATCAGACGCAGTCCCATTGTTTCGCGATGTTTTTCATGTTGTGGAACCACGGCGGATCCGGATCACGCCTCCCGGCGAGGCAGCGGAAGAACAAAATTATGCCGGGAGACGATCAATACAATTCAATAAACATGCAAGCTATGACCATTCATAGGGTGTTTCTCGGGGTTACCTTTCTGGCAACTCGTGCCTGGCTCCGACCAGTTTCGCGAGGAAACCGGCACTTCACGGTAGGCGGCGGTAGATAACGTCAATCAGGTCCACGACCGAAAACGATCTCCCTCCGATCACCCTGCACTAGAAGACTGAAGGATTTTGTCGCCAACGGATTCTCCTCGAAAAGTTGGCCGGAACAAGTCCGGCGAGCGGCGGCGGCGGCGTGAGGTTGGAGGAGAGGTGGGGCGGCGGCTTCTCAAGCTCTAGGGTTAGGGTTATAGCAAATTTGTGTGTTATTATGAAGCTTAAGTCTACTTTAAGTAGACTTAATGATGAACTTGGACCGGCCCAACGGGCCCGGGTCCAACGGATGAACATTCAGTTCATCCCCATCACCGTGACTCCATTATAACTCCGATCGCCGATCAGATCGGACCGATCGACTCAGTTTTCAAAACTGAATACTATGATCTGAAAAACCATTTCTCAGAACCCCAGTGCAAAATGACCGTTTTGCCCCTCAACAGCGGAAATCACGATTTGACCCCTGTTGACTTTTAGGAAGTCGCACTCCCCAAAATCCCCTTCTCATGCTCAACACATTGAGCTCAGTATCCGTGCGGGAATCTTGAATCCAGTACTTGTGTGACCCTCAATGGTTCAGGGATACTAGCTAGCCGTGAGCCCACTACCGTGACTCCATTATAACTCCGATCGCCGATCAGATCGGACCGATCGACTCAGTTTTCAAAACTGAATACTATGATCTGAAAAACCATTTCTCAGAACCCCAGTGCAAAATGACCGTTTTGCCCCTCAACAGCGGAAATCACGATTTGACCCCTGTTGACTTTTAGGAAGTCGCACTCCCCAAAATCCCCTTCTCATGCTCAACACATTGAGCTCAGTATCCGTGCGGGAATCTTGAATCCAGTACTTGTGTGACCCTCAATGGTTCAGGGATACAGCTAGCCGTGAGCCCACAACCATTGTGACTCTGGAATCATAATTCCGGAATTGCCCAACGGGTCATGGTAAGAGCGTATAGCAACATCGCCCCATGATCCCCTATGTATCACTGATAGTTCCTGCAAGGACCAGTTGGTCGTGGTTAGCGTACAGTACGGTCCTTTCAATCCATATATCCTGATCAGATCAACGACCATTGGTAAATCGAGAGTCGCTATAGATCCGATAGCTATGCGTACATCTTGGAGATCGAATAGTGACATCGCGAGTGTAACTAGGTATTTACCTAAAACAATTCTACTACTCTGGCCAGATATTTATACACTATTATCCCCTCAGATAGCATAGGATATCCACGCATGTCTGCGAGCGGTGAATCCTCGACAACGATGCATCGTCTCCTACATGCATCGGGGTCTCACCCAATCCCGCCGCCTGATGACCCCAAGTGAGTCGGCAAACGAGTCAAAGTGAGACTCCTATCATGTAGAGTCTCAATGACGTTTCGAGTCTTAAAGACTAATCAGTACAACCAAGACCTCGGACTTATCCACTCGACAAATGGTAACCACTTGGAATGTCCGAACGAGGGTAGTTCGATAGATCACCAGGTCACTATCTATCTGCATGCTCAGAACATCACAATGTTCCCTACCAATGAAACATGGTACTTCGCATCGCAGATACTAGTCTCGAGCTCGGGCGGCCTTATCCTCATTTTGACGGTCCAATCGACTAGGAACATGTTCAGAATACACAGTGACTATTAGATGTGTTTCATGATAGCCGTCATACCCACTATCACATCTAACATACACTTTAGTGCATTCTAGGTCTTTACTCAACGCAATTGTTAATCATCATACAACACAATGAAAGTAAAGAATGCCATATAGATAAATGCGAATATCATATATAAAGATTGTCATACACAAGAGTCTATAAACCCACACGCCACAAGTTGGCTAGTTGGGCATCTACTCTAACAATCTCCCACTTGCCCTAAAGCCAAATACTCATCAGACGCAGTCCCATTGTTTCGTGATGTTTTTCAAACAACGGTCCTGGCAAGGGCTTCGTAAGTGGATCAGCAACGTTGTCCGCAGAGGCGACTCTCTCAACTGCTATGTCACCTCTAGCCACAATATCCCGGATTATGTGGTATTTCCTCAGTATATGTTTGGATCTTTGGTGAGACCTAGTGTTGGTCCGAAAATAGGATCAAAAAGAAGATCAGCAGGCGCTGTTTTGATAAAAGCCTTTCAAAGATTTTGCGCGCTGCCGATACTCACTTGAGCTGCAATAGCTCGTTGTTCTTGAACGTTTAAAATCATCTGAGCACCGGAGACAGATCTGGTATGATTTAAAAATCATGCGGAAAATACCAGAACTGAATCCTA
>KQ997096.1:834104-893048 GCA_001598015.1 Dorcoceras hygrometricum | reverse complement strand
TACTCAAAACGACGACGCATCTACTAATCCAAACGACGTCACTTTACATACGTAAGCAAAGCTGCCAACAGCTAATATCTCAAACGCGAAGCTCAAAACGCAGCGTTTCCACTTATTCAAACGACGCCGCTTCAACGCTCTCGCACAAGCGCGCCTGCTGATCAGCAGCAACCAAAACAACGCAAATGCTACCAGCAGCAATGGTTACGTCACGCCTACATCATCAAATCTATCGATAGCTCTCGCAACTAGTTCTCAACTCATCTGCTGAACGTCACACACAAACGCAACTGCTGAATTCATTAGTCAACACTCCAAAATATTGACTTACACGCGTCACTTCCTCGCTCAAACTCACGCTACGCGCGATGTCTTCCAGCAGCAACTTCTATTTGCACCAACGCCAGCAGATCTTCATGCGTCACGCTGATGTCACCATATCTGCTGATTTCAAATTCCACCAGCAGGAGCTACAGTAACTTGCTGCTAACATTTTAGCTCCAAAATCGCTACGGTAGAAAATTCCCAAAACTTAACGCGACGCTCAAAGATTCAGAAGGAACCTCAAAATCACGTGATTAATCCCAAATCAAAACAATTAATCACAAATCTAAATTCTCAATCCTCACAATAATAGCCCAAATCTCAACATCAATATCTTTTCTTTAGATTTATGGCATATAAGCTCCTCATGGTCCGTGTTGCACTTTGATCAAAATGACTTCCGATATCAGTTTTAGCATATAGCTCATATGAAAGGACAGTCGACATCTAGACAACTGCTCACCCTTCTCCTTGGTGACCGTCAACTATCTATGCCATAATCTTAAATAAACTTTTGTTCCATTAACATTCTTTCGTAAAACTTTCTTTCTTAAAATCATCGGGTTCCATCATTTAAAACTCTCGCTTCCATTTTCAAAACTTTACTGAGTACCGAGTTCGACTTTGGAAACGTAACATTGATATGAGACCAGTCGAAAGAGAAACCAGTCGCAAAGAATAGGAACCAGTCGAAAGAATAAAACCAGCCGCAAGGTCTTTGCATTTAAAACAAACGTATTTAATAAAACGACGTCGTTAGCGCATCAACCAGTCGTAAGAAAGAGCGCTAACATACATGAAACCAGTCGCAAGGTAAAACGAAGTCGTTGGCACAATAAACAGCCGCAAGGAATAGAAATACAGACGCGGTGAACAGTACCAGTCGCACGACTAATACCAGCTGAAATGAACAGTACCAGATAGCAAAACGATGTCGTTCGAATAAGTTGGAACGACAGCGTTTTGCATTCCCAATAAGAATCAGCAGGAAGATTTTGCGATGGCAATGACCAGCAGGCTCAAGCATTTGGTGGATAGCGTGTTTTGCTAAGGATTGCAAAACGACAGCGCTTGATTTAAGAGAAACGACGACGTCTTGGACTTACAAAGAACCAGCAGGTACTTCTTCTAAGAATGACCAGCAGGCAGCTACAATGCAACCAGTCGAGAGGACTCAAATTAGCGATAGCAAAACGATGTCGTTTACATAAGTTGGTACGACAGCGTTTTGCCTTCGCGCTAAGATTCAGCAGATGGTTTGCGATGACACAACCAGCTGGTGTAAATCAAATGATGACCAGTTGGAGTGCAAATCAAATGTTAATCAGCAGTTGATAGCAACAGCACATCCAGTCGAGAGCTTCTATGAACCAGCTATTGCTATGCATCCAGTCGCAAGCTTTGCGTATCCAGTCGCAGTATTTGAAGTATCAGCCGTTGCATGCAATCAACGCTCAAGATGGAAAGAATCAATGGCTGAAATAGAATCGTGCAATTGCCTCAATTCAAGGGAACAAGATTTATCGACGAATTAGCCTTCACAAGCGCAGAAGAGATTTGGAATTTATCTAACGGCCATATTCAAACAGAGGCTATTTAAGGGAGAAGATTTGAAGGAAGAAGTTTGACGTTGGTGAGACGAGTGTAAAAAGATCGATGATTGTTGTTGCACAGAAAAGCGAAAATCAATAGAAGACAACAACAGAGGGAAGAACACAGGAAGATGAAGCAGTCGACAATCATTCTTGAGAGGAGCTTATTGTGTCGACTGCTGAATCTGTATTAGCTCGTTTAGGAGCATTTCCCTAGTGTGTGAGATGTATCTTTTGAGAGTTGTGCGTACACTGTAATTCTCACATACAGAGATTCATTCACATTCATTGTATAGTGAATTAATCTCAAAACCTTTCCAACACAGGTCCCGTCCAAGCACGATGACGTAAAACTCATGTCTATGTAGTTAGTCACACAGTTGCGGCTGGTGTGCATTTGTGAAGTCTAGGAGTTCTCACAGCTGCTGGTTGTGGGATCGGGTCTATACACGAGTTGTAAGATCAAATCTTCTAGTGGATCCTTCCGAGGTGGAAGAAGGGGAGATGTAGGACATTGAGGTCCGAACTTCCAGAAACAAATATGCTGCGTATCGTATCTCTTTTATTCATTCAGCACCTGCATATTTACTTTAGCATTCTCGCATAACACACGTTTACAGTTCAGCACTTGCATTTTATACTTAGCATCGCATACAGTTAGCACACAAGAACTTGCACAGTTTCGAACAGATTTATGTTGCACATAAATATGTTTGAATCGTTTTAAAATATTAGGATTCAGTTCTGGTATTTTTCGCATGATTTTTAAATCATACTAGATCCGTCTCCGGTGCTCTTGTGATTTTAGATGTTCAAGAACCTTGAGCTATTGCAGCTCCGTATTAGAAGCGCAAAATTTTCAATCGCCCATTTTAAATCAGCGGCTGCTAAGTTCCTTTGAAAAACAGGGACCAACAATTGGTATCAGAGCATGTTGTTCTTGAACGAGCACTAATTTTAAAACACATATGCTATATTTTTAATGTTTTTAACTGTTTTGAGATGCTTATTTTATGAAGGCCAGATGTTGTTTTAATATAGAACCGGTTTTTCGCTTGATGAACTGTCACGGGATGCGCGAGTCCCGTGCGGATGCCAAGCTTCTATTTTCGTTGTGCTGTAAGATCACTTGGAGCGAGGCTCGGTGACAAGCACATGGGACGAAATAGAAGTATGAAAATCTGAGCTGTTCTCTGTTTACTGGTTCTGCATACATAAGTGTTACGTTGTTTTTGTTGTAACAGTGTAGGGAGAGTCTTGTTTAAATATCGGGAAGACCAGCAGTTCGCTCTCTTTTTGATTCCCACAAAAAGGGAGAGAATTGTTAGAACATGCATCGTTGATTTAAGGTTTTGTGTAAATCAAAAAGGGAGAGATTGATGGATCTGTTTTGACAGATCCTGATTAAGTTTTGAATTACACAAAACCTGTTATTGTGTTTCTAACAATTCCACTGGAGGGTGTAGATATCAGCAGGAAGAAGCATATTGCGCAAAGAAGATAAGCAGCTAAATTTGTCCAGCAGATGGTTTGACAAGATTAAGCTATTGCAGCTGGTTTAGTTCATCATTGTATACGGCAGCTGGATTAGCAATGGAGACGTCCAAATTTAAGTCAGGTGTTCGAAATCAGGCGGAGGCCAAGTTGAACCAGCTGGAACAGGAATTGAGAAGTCTGCTGGAGAAATAGATCGAAGAAGAAGTTGTTCAATGGAGCGTTAACAAGAGCTGGTATCAGCAGTGATGACGTCAGCATACATTCTGGAGAAAGCAATGAGCAGAAAGGATGACATCATCACAATCAGCAGATGAGAAGAGAGTCGCTAGTTACTGTTGAAGAAGCTGTTGTCAGTTACTATTCACGAAGCTGTCGGCAGTTGCCATTCATATTACTGTTAACGAATCTGTTAGCAGTCGCGATTCTTATTACTGTTAAAGAATCTGTTAGCAGTCGCGCTTCATATTACTGTTGACGAATCTGTTAGCAGTCGAGATTATAATTACTGTTGACGAATCTGTTGACAGTCGCTATTCAAGAAGCTATTGACAGCTGATGAGCAATGTTGAACAAGAAGCTGACAACAGCAAACGTAACAGTGAAGAAAGCGACGTCGTGCTAAAGAATCAGCAGATGGTTAGAGTTCAGCAGATGGATACAGTGGAATGGATTCAGCAGAAGCGCAAAGACAAAGATTCAGCAGATGATATGTGAAGTTGGCGATTGCAAAACGATGTCGCTTGAATAAGTTGGAACGACAGCGTTTTGCATTCGCAATAAGAATCAGCAGGAATATTTTGCGATGGCAATGACCAGCAGGCGCAAGCATTTGGTGGATAGCGTGTTTTGCTAAGGATTGCAAAACGACAGCGCTTGATTTAAGAGAAACGATGGCGTCTTGGACTTACAAAGAACCAGCAGGTACTTCTTCTAAGAATGACCAGCAGGCAGTTACAATGCAACCAGTCGAGAGGACTCAAATTAGCGATAGCAAAACGATGTCGTTTACATAAGTTGGTACGACAGCATTTTTCCTTCGCGCTAAGATTCAGCAGATGGTTTGCGATGACACAACCAGCTGGTGTAAATCAAATGATGACCAGTTGGAGTGCAAATCAAATGTTAATCAGCAGTTGGTAGCAACAGCACATCCAGTCGAGAGCTTCTATGAACCAGTTGTTGCTATGCATCCAGTCGCAAGCTTTGCGTATCCAGTCGCAGTATTTGAAGTATCAGCCGTTGCATGCAATCAACTCTCAAGATGGAAAGAATCAATGTCTGAAATAGAATCGTGCAATTGCCTCAATTCAAGGGAACAAGATTTGTAATATTCTGGGAAATAGTACAATTTACAGAGGAGCGTTGCACGGATATGGAAAGAAGACGACGAATTAGCCCGCAGAAGAGATTTGGAATTTATCTAACGGCCATATTCAAACAGAGGCTATTTAAGGGAGAAGATTTGAAGGAAGAAGTTTGACGTTGGTGAGACGAGTGTAAAAAGATCGATGATTGTTGTTGCACAAAAAAGCGAAAATCAATAGAAGACAACAACAGAGGGAAGAACACAGGAAGATGAAGCAGTCGACAATCATTCTTGAGAGGAGCTTATTGTGTCGACTGCTGAATCTGTATTAGATCGTTTAGGAGCATTTCCCTAATGTGTGAGATGTATCTTTTGAGAGTTGTGCGTACACTGTAATTCTCACACACAGAGATTCATTCACATTCATTGTATAGTGAATGAATCTCAAAACCTTTCCAACACATGTCCCGTCCAAGCACGATGACGTAAAACTCATGTCTATGTAGTTAGTCACACAGTTGCGGCTGGTGTGCATTTGTGAAGTCTAGGAGTTCTCACAGCTGCTGGTTGTGGGATCGGGTCTATACACGAGTTGTAAGATCAAATCTTCTAGTGGATCCTTCCGAGGTGGAAGAAGGGGAGATGTAGGACATTGAGGTCTGAACTTCCAGAAACAAATATGCTGCGTATCGTATCTCTTTTATTCATTCAGCACCTGCATATTTACTTTAGCATTCTCGCATAACACACGTTTACAGTTCAGCACTTGCATTTTATACTTAGCATCGCATACAGTTAGCACACAAGCACTTGCACAGTTTCGAACAGATTTATGTTACACATAAATCTGTTTGAATCATTTTAAAATATTAGGATTCAGTTCTGGTATTTTCCGCATGATTTTTAAATCATACTAGATCCATCTCCGGTGCTCTTGTGATTTTAGATGTTCAAGAACCTTGAGCTATTGCAGCTCCGTATTAGTAGCGCAAAATTTTCAATCGCCAATTTTAAATCAGCGGCTGCTAAGTTCCTTTGAAAAACAGGGACCAACAAAATGCATCTGCTGGTGAACAGTGCATCTATTGATTTTACGAAAACAACGCAACTGCTGAAATATTACTATGGAATGCAGCTGCTAGAATTTGACTTGATAATTGTAATATCAAAACAACAACTATGCTATCAGCCGTTGCCTATCAAACCAGACTTCATACTGATTCAACTAGCAACCACCAATTACACAGTTATCAAATTATGATATTACAACTACTGAAAGAAGAACATTCATAAACATTCTGGGAATAAACTTGAATCCTTAGTACTTTAAAACATCATAAACTTTCTGGGAAACATTTGGAAGCATCAAAACATCAATTTGAACCCATCTTTCTTTCCTTTTCATGCATAATTCATTTCAAACATGAACTTTAAACATACTATAACACATATAGGCAAAAATACTCAGAAACATCGATATATGCTTCAAATGGTGAGTCAAAAATCAGCTTTTACTTGCCTTAAACGAAGCTTTGTAACAGCAACCGATTCCTACAGAATTCTTCTCCTTAAGCAATGCACGAACTTCTCTGAATAATATTTTGAATAACACCGAAGGTTTTTCTTTGCAAATGATAAAGATCTTGCTTTCAAAACAGGTTTTTATATGAAAGGTATTAGTGGAAAGCTACTTGTGAAATCAAGCATGACACACTTTATAAAATTTAGTAAAATTCCCTTCATCTCAATTTAATTTGTAAAACACCAAACCTTTTTCAAAAGAAATCATTTGTCCTTCTTAAAAATACTTCCAATCAATTTAAAACCAGCTCATGTATCGCTCTTGGAGTCATCTGCTGGAACCAGCCACGACGCATCTTATGTTCTGAAATCAATGAATCAGCAAATACATAACATTTAAAATTTGCCATTTTGGACCATGAGATTAATAAAATGCATAAATGTGGTCCTATGGATTTTGGGGCGTTACACGTAAGCTTTCTCAGACATTCGAGGAAGTCAAAGCTGAAAACAAAGATTTGAAAAATAGTTCAGTGGAACCAAGATCTGTTCAACTTGGTAAAACTGACAGTTTACAAATTGAGTTGAGTAAGCTGAAGATTGAGAATGAATCTTTGAGGATAAGATCCAGTGAGCTCGAGTCTGAAATTGAAAAGTTAAATCTGATAATGAGCTCCTGGACCCAGTCTTCTGTTTCTCTAGGTAAGCTGTGTAAAATTCAGAAGCCAGCGAATGATAGAACTGGCTTAGGTTTCAATGCTAGTGAAAGCAGCGCTGGAGAAACCAGTACTCAGTCATATATGATATATGACAAGTTCAAAAAGATGAGCTTTGTCAAAGCCAGTATGACACATGATACATGCGAGTCAGTGAGGTAAGATGACCAGAACTCTTCAAAGCTGAATCAAAAAGGAAAAGATGGTATCGATTTTCTAAAACCTAAGAACTCCAAGCCAAGCTGGCAAAAGAACAGACCTGACAAAGATAAAGCGAAAGCTGGTTCTAAGTTGTTTGTTTCTCACCAGCGCAGGCGTAGTTCGAAGAAGGTAAAGACTGTTTGGAAAAAGGTTCAGTCGAGGAGAGATCTGAATGGTCAAAATATCAAACCAACACTCAACAGATATAACAATATTTCTGAACAGACCCTTATGGACTATCATACTGGGAAAATTGTTAAAGTCATTCAAGTATGGGTCTCGAAAGGGGTAATCCGATCTGGACCCAAGTAAAATTGGGTACCAAAGTCTGTTTTTATGATTGCAGGATAACATGTACAAAGCTGGAGATGAGTCAATCATATGGTACCTGGATAGAAGACACATGACTAGAAACCCGAAGCTGCTATCAGATGTTACTCCACACAAAGGAGCAAATATAGTTTTGTTAGATTAGATGCCCAACTAGCCAACTTGTGGCGTGTGGGTTTATAGACTCTTGTATATGACATTCTTTATATATGATATTCGCATTTATTTATATGGCATTCTTTACTTTCATTGTGTGTATGATGATTTACAATTGCGTTGAGTAAAGACCTAGAATACATTAAAGTGTATGTTAGATGTGATAGTGGGTATGACGGCTATCATGAAACACATCTAATAGTCACTGTGTATTCTGAACATGTTCCTAGTCGATTGGGCCGTCAAATGAGGATAAGGCCGCCCGAGTTCGAGACTAGTATCTGCGATGCAAAGTACCATGTTTCATTGGTTAGGGACGATTGTGATGTCTGATCATGCAGATAGATAATGAAGTCACGGTGATAGGGATGAACCGAATGTTCCTCCGTTGGACCCGGGCCCGTTGGGCCGGTCCAATTCTATTACTTGTCTACTTAAATAGACTTAGGAGACTTCATTAACAACTTACCACATCATTAAACCCTAACCCTAGACTTGAGTAGCCGCCGCCTCCCTCCTCTCAAATAGCCACCGCCGGCCGCCGCCGCCGCCGCCGCCCTCTTCGCCGGAAATTCGTTCCAACCAATTCGACGAGGAGAATCCGTCCGTGCAGATCTCGTCAGGCCTTCTAGTGCAGGCTGACGAAGGAGTCTCGAATTCGGTCGTGGACCTAATTGGCGTTATCTACCGCAGTCTACCGTGAAGTGCCGTTTTCTTTACGAAACCGGTCGGAGCCAGGCACGAGTTGCCTGCAAGGTATTCTACAAAACACCCTATGAATGTCATAGTTTGTTGATTGTTTTATCGTATTGATCGTCTCCCGGCACATGTCTATTTGTTCTTCCGCTGCCTCGCCGGGAGGCGTGATTCGGATCCCAACTGTGGTATCAGAGCCAAGGTTTTCGGATCTGATCAATACAATATGCCTCATTGTATCTAACATCTTGTTTTTTAGAATCGAAACGAAAAACGGAATCGAAATTCCGGCTGGAATCGGCGGCGCCCCACCGCGCGCATAAACGCGCGTGGTACATGTGCGCTAGCCGCGCATGGATGGGCGCCGCTTCTCGCAATCGTTGCGAGATGTTGCGCCGATGTTAGGCGGCGTGTTGCGCATGGATCTCGACCGCTGGCCGCACGCTGTCGCCCCTCCTGTCGTGCGCTGGCCGCACGATTGACGCGGAGGAGGCCGGCCTGCTGTGCGCCGCTGGCCGCACACTTGCGACGATGGAGTCTAGACGATGGCCGGCCCTGGATCACTTGCTGGACGCACGCGAAGGCAGGCCATGGCGCAATCTGTTGCGCCACGATCGGCGCACGATGCGCGCTGGCCGTGCAATTTGCGCATGGCGTTGCGTCGCGCTTGGCGCGGCGTCGCGCGCGCTGCCTCCGCGAGTTTTGTGCTGGCGGCGCCGCCGGCCGGCCGCCGCTCCAGCGAAGCTCCGGCGAAGTCGTGACGGCTGATTTCTTCTAGGGTTTGGTTCGGGCCTGTCCCGGGCAGCCCGTGAAGTTTTCGGGCCGGTATGCGATATCGGGCCCGTTTTGATCGATTTTGAAATTTTAAGATTTTTGGGCCTAAAATTGTTTTAAACCCAATATGATACAATTAAAATTAGTAAAATGTGATTTTAATTATAAGATATGATTTTATAATGAAATATGATTTTGTTGAATAAAATTTGATTTTATCGACAAAATGCGATTTTATTATAAAATACGATTTTATGATTAAAATATGATTTTGTGATAAATAATAGGATTATTTAATTTATGCATGTTAATTAGATTATCTACATGATTGGGGTGATCGAGAGCCGTGCCCAATTTGTTAGGTGTATAGCGATAGGTTTTTGTGATTCGGTCCCAATGTTACTTTATATATGTTGATATATAGTTTAATTGAATCCGCATGATGCATGTTTTAAATTTGATTTAAGATAAATTCATGAGACCAAAGTTTTTCAAAAATAAAATCCCTCGTTTTAAATTCGATTTAAAACTTATATCAAGATAAAATGTTTATTCGATAAAATAAAGGGTATTTAAAATTGTTTAAATTTCCCTACCTTCCATCAACAATGGGTGTACGTCGATGCTACCCGTATACATGGCCCGGCTCATATTATTGAGGGGGTCATGTATGCCGGAAAGTTGTCCACGCCATTGACAATTGTTGTGAGTCGGCTGGAACTCCCTTTAACGTTGGCTCATATTATTGGGGACGTTAAGGGGACTGTCCTTCACGACTCAACATTGATGGGTCAATCTTGACACGTGATAGTAAAGGGCGCCATATTATTGGGCCCTCACTGGACGTGAGGTAAATACATGGAGGTTGCACCGGTTGCAATCGGAAACTACCTTTCGGGGGTCGTGGATGGCTGATATTATTCGGGTCCATGATCGCTTGATTGGGCTCCGTGTACCCACTAAAGAAACCTGTTTTCTCGATTTCATTAGAGGGTGGTGAAATCGTTAAAATAGTGGGAGGGTAATTCATAAAACTAAACGACCATGTTTTATGTCTTAGCGTTTATTTTATATATAGTTAGTAATGTATGTCTGTTTTCTTTTGAGTATTACTGCTTATAAAATGGTTTCGATGAAAAACCCGCTCGCTGCTATACTGGATAGCAACAGGTTCACCGGTCTGAACTACCAAGACTTGCTCCGGAACCTCAATCTTGTATTGGCTTCGGAGAAGCTCCTCTATACGATAGAGAAGTCCCCTCCGGAGGAAACCCCTGCCAACATCAGCCCTGAGGAGCTGATTACGCTTAAACAATGGCGGGACGACAAGGTTAAAGCTCGATGCTATGTGATGGCATCGATGTCCAACGAAATGCAACGGCGCTTTGAGAAGACAAATTATACCTCCTGAATCCTTTGAAAGATTCAAAGAATTCAAGGCTGAAGTAGAAAATCAATTAGGCAAAAGTATTAAAGCACTTCGATCTGATCGAGGTGGTGAATACTTAAGTGCTTAATTTCAAGACTATCTGAAAGACAATGGGAATCTCGCACAGTGGACCCCTCCGGCCACACCACAGCTCAATGGTGTAGCGTAGCGTCGTAATCGGACCTTGTTGGAGATGGTTCGATCTATGATGAGGTTCACTGAGCTTCCTACCTCGTTTTGGGGCTATGCGCTCGAAACGGCGGTAATGTTGTTGAACAATGTCCACACCAAGGCAGTGGACAAGACTTCATATGAGATATGGATGGGCAAACAACCCAAGTACTCATTTATGAGGATTTGGGGATGTCCTGCTTACGTGAAGCAGACAGTGGGTGATAAGCTGGATACGAGATCCATATTATGCTACTTCATTGGGTATCCAAATAATTCCATTGGATACTACTTCTACTATCCGAGCGAAACAAAAGTGTTTGTTTCTAGGAATGCCACCTTTGTGGTGTTGTGGATCCGGATCCGCCCCCGGCTAGGCAGCGGAAGAACAGAAAACAGATGCATGGAGACGATCAATACAAAAAATTGAATTCATAATTTGACATTCATAGGGTGTTCAAAACCACTACCTTGCTGGCACTTGTGCCTGGATCCAACCGTAGTTACAATAACGTCGGCTCTTCTCGGTAGATTGCGGTAGATATCGCCAATCCGGTCCACGACCAGAAACGAGACTCCTTCGTCAGCCTACACTAGAAGTACTGACGAGATCAGCACGAACGGATTCTCCTCGTCTAATTGGCCGGAAACGATTTTCCGGCGAAGACGGGCGGCGGCGGCGGCGGCGCACGGCGGGCGGCGGGCGGCGGCGGCGTATGTGGAGAGGAGGGGAGGCGGCTAATGCTTTTAGGGTTAGGGTTGAGATGAGTTAATTGTTTAATCAAATCTCTTAAGTCTATATTAAATAGATTAAGTGTTGGACTTGGACCGGCCCAACGGGTCCGGGTCCAACAATGAACATTCAGTTCATCTCCCCCACCGAGACTTCATCGTAACTCCGATCGCCGATCAGATCGGACCGATCGACTCAGTTTCCGAAACTGAATAATATGATCTGAAAAACCGTTTTTCAGAACCCCAGTGCAAAATGACCGTTTTGCCCCTCAACAGCGGGAAACCCCGGTTTGACCACTGTTGACTTTTAGGAAGTCGCACTTCCCGAAATCCTCTTCTCGTGCTCAACACATTGAGCTGAGTATCCGTGTGGGAATATCGAATCTAGTATTTGTGTGACCCTCAATGGTTCAGGGATACAGCTAGCCGTGGGCCCACAACCATTGTGGCTCCGGAATCACAATTCCGGACCTACCCAACGGATCATCGTAAGAGCGTCTAGCAACATCGCCCCATGATCCCCTAGGTATCCCTCATTTTGACGGCCCAATCGACTAGGAACATGTTCAGAATACACAGCGACTATTAGATGTGTTTTATGATAGCCGTCATACCCACTATCACATCTAACATACGCTTTAGTGCATTCTAGGTCTTTACTCAACGCAATTGTAAATCATTACACACATAATGAAAGTAAAGAACGCCATATAAATAAATGCGAATATCATATATAAAGATTGTTTCATACAAGAGTCTATAAACCCACACGCCACAAGTTGGCTAGTTGGGCATCTACTCTATAATATGGAAAGGGAATTTCTACTTAATAGAAAGGGCAAAATAGTAGAACTCGAAGAGGTTCGAGATCCAATCGAAGTACCTGGTAAGTCTCCCGCACCTACAGAGCCAATACCAGAAATGGTCGCACCTAGGAGCTCCGAAAGGATTCCTAGGGCTCCTGAGAGATATGGTTTTCTCCTTGAAGATGATCAAGGTTATCAAGTTGTTGGATCTGATCCAAGAACTTTCAAGGAGGCAATTTCCGATGCTGATTCTAATTTGTGGCTTGGAGCAATGCAGTCTGAGTTTGACTCAATGCATGCTAACCAAGTTTGGACTCTTGTTAACCCTCCCGAAGGAATTGTTCCTATTGGGTGTAAATGGGTATACAAGAAGAAACCTGGGCCTGATGGTAAGGTAATGACCTACAAGGAACGACTGGTCGCGAAAGGTTACACTCAAAGGCAAGGTGTTGACTATGATGAAACCTTCTCGCCAGTCGCAATGTTCAAGTCAATTAGAATCTTGTTAGCCATAGCCGCATGGTACGACTATGAGATATGGAAAATGGATGTGAAAACTGAGTTCCTTAATGGAAACATTAAGGAAGAGATCTATATGATGCAGCCTGAGGGTTTCACATCTGTGGGAATCTATCTTCCAGTGTGACGTGGATGATTCGAAATCAACCTCTGGATTTGTATTCATGCTCAATGGTGGTGCTGTCTCTTGGAAGAGTTCCAAGAAAGCACCATCACGGATTCAACCACTGAGGCTGAGTACATTGCAGCATCAGCTGCTGCTAAGGAGGCGGTTTGTATAAGGAATTTCGTCCAAGAGTTGGGCGTCATTCCTAATGGAGTTGGTCCAGTCCCGGTGTACTGTGACAACACGGGTGCCGTTGCGCAAGCAAAGGAGCCTAGGTCTCACCAAAGATCCAAACACATACTAAGGCGATACCACATAATCCGGGATATTGTGGCTAGAGGTGACATAGCAGTTGAGAGAGTCGCCTCTGCGGACAACGTTGCTGATCCACTTACGAAGCCCTTGCCAGGACCCTTGTTTGAAAAACATCGTGAAACAATGGGACTGCGTCTGATGAGTAGTTGGCTTTATGGCAAGTTGGAGATTGTTAGAGTAGATGCCCAACTAGCCAACTTGTGGTGTGTGGGTTTATAGACTCTTGTATATGGCATTCTTTATATATGATATTCACATTTATTTATATGGCATTCTTTACTTTCATTGTGTGTATGATGATTTACAATTGCGTTGAGTAAAGACCTAGAATACACTAAATCTTAGTTAATCAAGTCTAAGTCTAATTAAATGTAGATGCCCAACTAGCCAACTTGTGGAGTGTGGGTTTATAGACTCTTGTATATGACAATCTTTATATATGATATTCGCATTTATCCATATGGCATTCTTTACTTTCATTGTGTGTATAATGATTTACAATTGCGTTGAGTAAAGACCTAGAATACACTTAAGTGTATGTTAGATATGATAGTGGGTATGACGGCTATCATGAAACACATCTAATAGTCAATGTGTATTCTGAACATGTTCCTAGTCGATTGGGCCGTCAAAATGAGGATAAGGCCGCCCGAGTTCGAGACTAGTATCTGAGATGCGAAGTACCATGTTTCATTGGTAGGGAGCATTGTGATGTTCTGAGCATGAAGATAGATAGTGACCTTGTGATCTATCGAACTACCCTCCTTCGGACTTTCCAAGTGGTTACCATTTGTGGAGTGAATAAGTCCGAGGTCTTGGTTGTACTGATTAGTCCTCACGACTCGAAACGTCATTGAGACTCTACATGATAGGCGTCTCACTTTGACCCGTTTGCCGACTCACTTGGGGTCATGAGGCGTCGGGATTGGGTGAGACCCCGATGCATGTAGGAGTCGATGCATCGTTGTCGAGGATTCACCGCTCGCAGACATGCGTGGATATCCTATTCTATCTGAGGGGATAATAGTGTATAAATCTCTGGCCAGAGTACTAGAAGTGTTTTAGGTAAATGTGTTTACCTAGTTACACTCGCGATGTTACTATTCGATCTCCAAGATGTATGCATAGTTGAATGATGTAGGAATGCTGTAGTCAACTAAAGTATGGTTGTCTAGTAGATTTTCGATGAAGGACATGGGTGAAGCATCCTATATTCTTGGAATAAAGATCTATCGGGATAGATCTAAACGGATGCTCGGACTCACCCAAGCTACCTACATCGATACCATACTCAAGAGGTTCTCTATGGAAGAGTCCAAGAGAGGACACCTACCTATGTGCCACGGGGTCACTCTATCTAAGTCTATGTGTCCAAAGACTGATGAGGAGATAGAAAGTATGGCACGTGTACCATATGCCTCGGCTATAGGTAGCATTATGTATGGCATGGTCTCGACAAGACCGGATGTCGCATATGCTCTGAGTGTTACGAGCCGCTACCAGGCCAACCCCGGCCAATTGCATTGGAAGGCTGTGAAGGATATTCTTAAGTACTTGCGAAGGACTGAGAATATGTTCATGGTCTATGGGGGTGGTGAACTGAAACTGAAAGGCTACACTGATTCTAGCTTCCAGTGTGACGTGGATGATTCGAAATCAACCTCTGGATTTGTATTCATGCTCAATGGTGGTGCTGTCTCTTGGAAGAGTTCCAAGCAAGACACCATCGCGGATTCAACCACTGAGGTTGAGTACATCGCAGCATCAGCTACTGCAAAGGAGGCCGTTTGGATAAGGAATTTCGTCCAAGAGTTGGGCGTCATTCCTAATGGAGTTGGTCCAGTCCCGGTGTACTGCGACAACATGGGTGCCGTTGCGCAAGCAAAGGAGCCTAGGTCTCACCAAAGATCCAAACACATACTGAGGAAATACCACATAATCCAAGATATTGTGGCTAGAGGTGACATAGCAGTTGAGAGAGTCGCCTCTGCAGAAAACGTTGCTGATCCACTTACGAAGCCCTGCCAGGACCCTTGTTTGAAAAACATCGCGAAACAGGGACTGCGTCTGATGAGTAGTTGGCTTTAGGGCAAGTGGGAGATTGTTAGAGTAGATGCCCAACTAGCCAACTTGTGGCGTGGGGGTTTATAGACTCTTGTATATGACAATCTTTATATATATGATATTCGCATTTATTTATACTATAAGTGTTTTAGGTAAATGTGTTTACCTAGTTACACTCGCGATGTTACTATTCGATCTCCAAGATGTATGCATAGTTATCGGATCTATAGCGACTCTCGATTTACCAATGGTCGTTGATCTGATCGGGATATATGGATTGAAAGGACCGTACTGTACGCTAACCACGACCAACTGGTTCTTGCAGGCACTATCAGTGATACCTAGGGGATCATGGGGCGATGTTTTTAGACGCTCTTACCATGATCCGTTGGGCAAGTCCGAAATTGAGATTCTGGAGCAACAATGGTTGTGGGCCCACGGCTAGCTGTATCTCTGAACCATTGAGGGTCACACAAGTACTGGATTTGAGATTCCCGCACAGATACTCAGCTCAATGTGTTGAGAACGAGAAGAGGATTTTGGGAGTGCGACTTCCTAAAAGTCAACTCGGGTCAAATCGAGATTTCCCGACGTTGAGGGGCAAAACGGTCATTTTGCACTGGGGTTCTGAAAAATGGTTTTTCAGATCATAGTATTCAGTTTTGGAAACTGAGTCGATCGGTCCGATAGGATCGGCGATCGGAGTTATAATGAAGTCTCGGTGATGGGGATGAACTGAATGTTCATCCGTTGGACCCGGGCCCGTTGGGCCGGTCCAAGTCCATTCTTAATTCTATTTAATTAAGGCTAGACTTGATAACTTAACAACTTAAGAAAACCCTAACCCTAAGCATTCTTGGCCGCCGCCCCCTCTCTTCATCTACCTCACACCGCCACCGTGCGCCGCCCGCCGCCGCTGCCGCTTCGCCGGAAAATTTTTTCCGGCCTAGTTTTTCGAGGAGAATTCGTTGGCGATAAAATCCTTCAGCCTTGTAGTGCAGGCTGATTGGAGGGAGATCGATTCCGGTCATGGACCTGATTGACGGATCTACCGCCACCTACCGTGAAGAGCCGGCGTTCTTGTAATTCCGGTTGGAGCCAGGCACAAGTGCCAGCAAGGTATTCCTTAAAACACCCTATGAATGTCATAGAATTGTTTTGTATTATATCGTATTGATCGTCTCCCGGCACCTGTTTTTCTGTTCTTCCGCTGCCTCGCCGGGGGGGCGTGATCCGGATCCCAACACTAAAGTGTATGTTAGATGTGATAGTGGGTATGACGGCTATCATGAAACACATCTAATAGTCACTGTGTATTATGAACATGTTCCTAGTCGATTGGGCCGTCAAAATGAGGATAAGGCCGCCCGAGTTCGAGACTAGTATCTGTGATACAAAGTACCATATTTCATTGGTAGGGAACATTGTGATGTTCTGAGCATGCAGATAGATAGTGACCTGGTGATCTATCGAACTACCCTCCTTCGGACTTTCCAAGTGGTTACCATTTGTCGAGTGGATAAGTCCGAGGTCTTGATTGTACTGATTAGTCCTCACGACTCGAAACGTCATTGAGACTCTACATGATAGGCGTCTCACTTTGACCCGTTTTCCGACTCACTTGGGGTCATAAGGCATCGGGATTGGGTGAGACCCCGATGCATGTAGGAGTCGATGCATCGTTGTCGAGGATTCAACGGTGACAGACATGCGTGGATATCCTATGCTATATGAGGGGATAATAGTGTATAAATCTCTGGCCAGAGTACTAGAAGTGTTTTAGGTAAATGTGTTTACCTAGTTACACTCGCGATGTCACTATTCGATCTCCAAGATGTATGCATAGCTATCGGATCTATAGCGACTCTCGATTTACCAATGATCGTTGATTCGATCGGGATATATGGATTGAAAGGACCGTACTGTACGCTAACCACGACCAACTGGTTCTTGCAGGCACTATCAGTGATACCTAGGGGATCATGGGGCGATGTTGCTAGACGCTCTTACCATGATCCGATGGGCAAGTCCGGAATTGTGATCCCGGAGCCACAATGGTTGTGGGCCCACGGCTAGCTGTATCCCTGAACCATTGAGGGACACACAAGTACTGGATTCGAGATTCCCTCACGGATACTGAGCTCAATGTGTTGAGCATGAGAAGAAGATTTTGGGGAGTGCGACTTCCTAAAAGTCAACCGGGGTCAAATCGAGATTTCCCGACGTTGAGGGGCAAAACGGTCATTTTGCACTGGGGTTCTGAAAAATAGTTTTTCAGATCATAGTGTTCAGTTTTGGAAACTGAGTCGATCGATCCGATCTGATCGGCGATCAGTTACGATAAAGTCACGGTGATAGGGATGAACCGAATGTTCCTCCGTTGGACCCGGGCCCGTTGGGCCGGTCCAATTCTGTTACTTGTCTACTTAAGTAGACTTAGGAGACTTCATTAACAACTTACCACGTCATTAAACCCTAACCCTAGACTTGAGTAGCCGCCGCCTCCCTCCTCTCAAATAGCCGCCGCCGGCCGCCGCCCCACGCCACCGCCCTCTTCGCCGGAAATTCGTTCCGACCAATTCGACGAGGAGAATCCGTCCGTGCAGATCTCGTCAGGCCTTCTAGTGCAGGCTGACGAAGGAGTCTCGAATTCGGTCATGGACCTAATTGGCATTATCTATCGCAGTCTACCGTGAAGTGCCGTTTTCTTTACGAAACCGGTCGGAGCCAGGCACGAGTTGCCAGCAAGGTATTCTATAAAACACCCTATGAATGTCATAGTTTGTTGATTGTTTTATCATATTGATCGTCTCCCGGCACATGTCTATTTGTTCTTCCGCTACCTCTCCGGGAGGCGTGATCCGGATCCCAACAAGTTTTTGGTGATAGCTCACATGGTAACACCGTGGGTAAGGGTAAGCTTACCCACGGTAACATTTCAATATCTGATGTTCTAGTTGTTGATAGCTTGCGCTATAATTTGATTAGCATAAGTCAGCTATGTGACAAAGGTTACATAGTTAACTTTCAACAGCACACATGCACATTTCAGAGTGCAGAAGGACTGACTGTATTGGTAGGTAAAAGGTAAGGGAATACCTACATTATCAATTGGTCAGAACCCATGTGATCTGAACAGATTTGCCTTGCAGCTAACTCTTCCAAAAGCTGGTTGTGGCAACAGCGAAAGAACCATCTAAACTTTAAAACACTTGCCCATCTGAGTCAGCATGAACTGGTTTCTGGTATGCCCAAAATCAATTTTTCTAAGGACAAGATCTGTGCAACATGTCAGCTTGGTAAACAAATTCGTTCTACTTTTAAAAAGAAAGGCGGTAAACGTTCTTCCCGAAGCTTAGAGCTTTTGCATATGGATTTTTTTGGTCCTATTCCCGTAACAAGCTTAGGGGGAACGAACTACACCCTAGTTGTTGTTGATGATTTTACAAAATTCACTTGGGTGTTGTTTTTAAAAGCAAAATCTGATACCGCTGACCAACTCATTAGGCTTTTAAAACGTTTACAAAATGACAGATCTTGTACAGTCAACAGGATAACAAGTGATCGTGGTACCGAGTTCTTAAATAAAAAATTATCTTCTTATCTGGATGACATAGGGATAAAGCATGAGCTTTCTGCAGCTAGAACTTCTCAACAGAACGGGCTGGTTGTGAGGAGAAATTGCACTTTAAAAGAAACTTATAGATCTATGATTGCTTATTCTGGCATTTCACAAAAATTTTGGGCAGAAGCAGTTAATACAACTTGCTACACTCAGAACAGATCTATGATTAACACGTTGCACGATAAAACCCCATATGAGACCTGGAGTGGCAAGAAACCTGATATATCATATTTCAGGGTGTTTGGATGCAGGTGTTTCAATCATATAATGGTAAAAAGCACCTAACAGCTTTTGATGCAAAATAATGATGCAGGTAGTCTTCCTAGGTTATTCAGCAGTGAGCGCTTATTCTGGCATTTCACAAAAATTTTGGGCAGAAGCAGTTAATACAACTTGCTACACTCAGAACAGATCTATGATTAACACGTTGCACGATAAAACCCCATATGAGACCTGGAGTGGCAAGAAACCTGATATATCATATTTCAGGGTGTTTGGATGCAGGTGTTTCAATCATAATAATGGTAAAAAGCACCTAACAGCTTTTGATGCAAAATATGATGCAGGTATCTTCCTAGGTTATTCAGCAGTGAGCAAAGCTTATCGAGTTTTCAACAATAGGAGTCTAACTGTTGAAAAATCAGCACACGTTGTCTTTGATGAAACAAGTTTTAGATCCAACTCAGCTGCGAGCCTCAACGATTTATGTACACGTCTGGAATCATCCAGCATTGATGACTGAGATGATGATGTGGCACAACAAAGACATTCAGCAGAGATACAACCAGGGCTGGACACACCGCACAACAATGCTCAACAAGATCTGACAGGTAATCCAGTTTTCAGGCCCCGTGCTAATTACTCAAAATTAACACTTAATAAGCGAATAAACACGGAAGCAAAAATCAGGGCTTAAAAAATTTTCGAAATCATTTTGGCTTGAACGTAAAAACATACATTCAAAATATCGATAATCAAAATATAAGTTAACTCAAACTTATACAAACCAGGTAACAATAAATCTCAAGTCTAATACAAATCCCCAATACATAGAAACACGGGGCATCCCCCGGTTCAATACATAATACAATATACTGGGACTCATGGAAAAGGGGGTCGACCAGCTGAACCTCCACTCTGTCCAGCCTGGCTACCTGAAGATCCTGCAAATGGGTAACACAGACCCAAGACACAAAAGCAGGAAAACAAATACGAGGTCAAGCCTCAGTACGAAGAGCTATCAAAACAGCTAAACATGCAACATGCCATAAATCAATGCTATGAATGCATGAGGGTTATCAAAGAATCGAATAGCTAGACCAGCCTATCGATTGGCAAATCAAATAAAGCCTCTATACCACTAACAGCCAATCAGCCGGTGGAAATCATCGGTCCGTGATCTTCGGGGCCCGTCAGCCCATCACAGCTCGGTGGTAGACACTAGAATCCGGTAGTCACCACTCCGATGATAGCGTTGGACTTTTCGGGCATGACTCATCAGTCGGCCAGTCACAACGTGGCACCCAATCAGGTCATCAAATCAATCTGTCAAGGGCTCAATATGTATGCATGTATGCCAATCGATATCAATGCATAATGCATACAATCAATACAATAAAACAGCATGCAAATCAATCAATTACACACACTGTTTCACGTAACCATCACAGTAGCAAGCCAACAGATTTCATAGCAGGGAAATACAGCCATGTTCACGCTTCTAGCCATTAAGAGCTGCTCAATCGTACCTCAAATCCACAAATTATACCTCACAGATTTCACAAAAAGGCACGGCAGAACTCACGGCCAACAACCAGCTTTCTCCTAGCTTTGAAAATCACGGCAGCAAGCTTCCTAGAATAAAAATCTGTGCAAGGTAGCTCATATCTTAGCTCGAATCTAAACATCCACCCTTACACACCTACGGCCAGGACTCAACACAAGATCTGCCTAGCTACGCAGGTAATAACTACAAATACCAAGCTCAAATCCACGAGAAAGGCTTACCCAGAAGTTTAAACTAGCAGGAGGAGCACAAATCTCACAGCACGAAGACACAGACACTTCGCGTTCTTCCTCAAACGCTGATTCAGGATCTCTAATGGGTAGCAAACGAAAGAGCTAAGCTAGGGGAGTTCAGCGCCACCAAGATCTTCCAAAACAAAGGCTGGAAGCGACGAGAATCGGTGGTATAAAGCTACGGTGAACAGTAGCAAGTCGAGGGTTTCAAAGGAGGAAGAGGATAAGAAATATCGGGTGCAAAATATTCTCAGTGTAACTCAACACTTGTATTAAAATCCTCAAATGAATCGCTACTGTCTAAGTCAAGCACCGACACAAAAACAGATTCCAGCAAAAGCAATGTAGCGCCAAACAGATTTCTCAATCCATGCTTAATCATCAGATCCCAGCGTTAACAACAAACGCCCGCTCACAAGTCAAAACGACAGCGTTTCGGTAAAACAGATCTCAGCGTTCAACGCAACAGATCTCAGCGCTCAACGCTAAAACAGATCTCTACGCATAGCAATACAAAACACGCTAAGAGCTGGAAATCCAAAACGACGACGCAGCAACTAACTGGAACGACGCCGCATTGCTCAAAACAGATCTCTCCTCGAAATACAACGCTAGCGCTTAAAAACAGATCTCTCTTCTAAAAGCGCTACACCAGACGTCAACTCTACGTGTTGACCAACACGTGTCACCATCTCACGTAACACGCTAATGCTACCAGATCTCCCACGCGAAACCAGATCTCTCCTATGAAAGCGATCACGTTCCAACAGCCAACACTACAGTTGACCAACATGAGATCTTCTTACGTCACACACTAGCTCTAGCAGATCTATTGCCACTTCCAAATGCGTTGACCCACGTTGACATCTGAAATTCGAAAGAATAGCATATTCATTTCCGCGCCATTCTCGACAAACCAGATCTCACCAAAACGCAGCGTTTTACCTTCTTCTCGCGGCAAAACACGCCAGCTCTCAGGGAACCAGATTTCTCTCAAAATCTAAACAATTCGTTACCAATACTCAACCAGATTTTACCCGATAAACTCAAACTAAAATATGGTCAACTCCAACTAGAGATCTGTATTTCTCAAATCAGATTTCACCACAAATCTAAAATTCCAGAATTCGAAATCATAATTCTCGTGACTAATCTAACCCAAAATATGATTAATCACAACTCTTGAAATCTGATTCCTCACATTCTCCCCACCTTAAGAGATTTCGTCCTCGAAATCAAAGACAAACCAAGGCAGAAACAATCAAACATTCAAATCAACACAAACATCTACTCAAATTCGAAGCAAAACCAGAAATTTACCTGAAAAAATCCGCACGATCAGTGCTCAAACAGATGAGGCCAGTCTTGTCTCATCTTCTCCTCAACTTCCCAGGTTGCTTCTTCTCGGCCATTCTTACTCCATTGGACCATCACGAATGGAATTATCTTGTTTCTCAGCTGCTTCTCCTTCCTATCCAGGATATGCACTGGATATTCCACATAGCTTAAGGCAGAATTCAGCTCAACTTCGTCGGTTCTCAAAACATGGGACGGATCTGGCTCATATTTTCTCAACATAGACACATGAAAGACATCATGCATCGCTGCTAACTCCTCAGGCAGCCTCAATCTATAAGCCATCTGTCCAATCCGCTCAAAATCTCAAAAGGACCAACGAATCTGGGAGCCAATTTGCCTATAAATCTGAATCGCATAACACTCTAAAAAGGAGAAATCTTGAGAAACACTCGGTCACCAACCTCAAACTCCAAAGGTCTGCTTTTTCTATTAGCATAGCTAGAGAAACGGTCTTGAGCAGCTTTCGTTCTACTCCGAATCAAGTCAATCTAATCCTTCATGTGCTGAACAAACTCCGATGTAGAAAGATATCTCTCACCAACTTCTTCCCAACAAATCGGGGATCTGCACTTTCGACCATACAACGCCTCAAACGGAGCCATTCCGATAGTCACCTGGTAGCTGTTGTTATACGAAAACTCTACTAAGGATAGCGAATCCTGCCAGCCACCGCTGAATTCCATCACAATTGCACGCAGCATATCCTCTAAAGTCTGGATAGTACACTCAGACATTTCGTCTATCTGTGGGTGATAGGCCGTACTCATAGCCAATCTCGAACCCATCGCTGCTTGCAGACTCTTCCAAAAGCGAGAAGTGAACCTCGGATCTCTATCATACACTATCGAAACCGGAACTCCATGCAATCTAACCACATGGTCGATGTACAATTTCACCATTTTCTTCATAGAGCACCTCACATCATAGGGAATGAAATGGGCTGACTTCGAAATTCTATCAGTCACAACCCAAATAGCATCACATCCCCTGCTCGATCGAGGTATATGAGTCACGAAATCCATGGCGATGTGCTCCAAATTCCATTGGGGCACCTCTAAACTTTGCAGCAATCCACCAGGCCTCATCCTCTCAGCCTTGACCTTCTGGCAACTCAGACACCGAGCAACAAAACCAGAGATGTCGCTCTTCATACCTGCCCACCAGTAGTGAGACTTCAAGGCATGATACATCTTCCTTTCGCCTGGATGCACACTGTACCAACTACAATGCGCTTCATTCATGATGGCTTCCTTCAAATCAATCAGGTTCGGAACCACTAATCTCCCTCGAAAACACAAACATCCATCCGAAGAAATGGAGAAATCGTCAGACTGACCATTCTGGCCCTTATTCCTCAACTCATTGATATAGGGATCAGTTCTCTGTGCCTCCCTGATGTCATACAAAAGTTGTGGATCAACCTGCATCGTAGAAACCATAAAGTACTGATCGCTCGGCTGAAATCTCCAACCAGAAGTAATCAATTGCTCATAGACTCTCGAAGCATTCAAAAACAAAAGCATCGCAGGCTGGGTCTTCCTACTCAATGCGTCGGCAACTGAGTTCATCCGCCCAGGCTGGTACTGAATCTCACAGTTAAAGTCCTTGAGAAATTCCATCCATCGTCGCTGCCTCATGTTCAAATCAGACTGCGTGAAGATATATTTCAGACTCTTGTGGTCGGTTTACACCACAAATTCTTCACCATAAAGATAATGTCGCCAAATCTTCAAGGCAAACACTATCGCAGCCAACTCCAAATCGTGAACAGGGTACCTCGTCTCGTGAGGCTTCAACTGTCGAGACGCATAGGCAATCACGTACCCGTTCTGAATCAGAACACATCCTAGACCATTGAGAGAAGCATCGGAGCACACCACGAATCCTCTGGATCCAGACGGTAGAGCCAACACAGGAGCAGTAGTCAAATTATCCTTCAACGTCTGAAAACTATTCTCGCACTCATCAGTCCACTCAAATATCTTATCCTTCTGAGTCAACTGAGTCAGAGGCTTAGCTATCGAAGAGAACTTCTCGAAGAAACTCCTATAATAGCCAGCCAAACCCAAGAAACTACGGATCTCAGAAACATTACTTGGTCTCTCCCAGTTAAGAACTGCTTCAAACTTGCTCGGATCTACCAAAATTCCTTGTGATGAAATCACGTGACCCAAAAAGATAATTCTGTCCAGCCAAAATTCACACTTGCTGAACTTAACATAGAGCTGCGAGTCTCTCAATCGCTGCAACACCAGTCTCAAATGCTCCTTATGTTCTCTCAAGCTCCTCGAGTACACCAGGATGTCATCGATGAAGACGATCACTAACCGATCAATATACTCACTGAAGACGCGATTCATCAAATCCATGAACACAGTTGGGGCATTCGTCAACCCAAATGGCATGACAAGAAACTCGTAATGCCCATATCTAGTCCGGAAAGCTGTCTTCGCCACGTCAGCGTCTCTAATCCGCAACCGGTGATAACCAGAGCGCAAATAAATCTTTGAGTACACGACCGATCCCTGCAACTGATCGAACAAGTCATCAATCCTCGGCAAAGGATACTTGTTCTTCACTGTTGCTTTATTCAACTGTCTGAAATCCACACACATTCTCATGGTTCCATCCTTCTTCTTCACGAAAAGAATCGGAGCTCCCCAAGGCGACATGCTCGGTCTAATGAAGCCTTTCTCCAAGAGATCTCTCAACTGATCCTTCAGCTCTTTCAATTCTGCGGGCGCCAATCGATAAGGGGCTCTAGAAATCGGGGCGGTACTGGCCACCAACTCAATACTGAAGTAGATCTCACGTCTCGGAGGGAATCCAGGAATTTCGTCTGGAAACACGTCGGGAAACTCTCGGACGATCGGGATATTACTCAACTCCAATCGCTGCTCTTGGGAACTATCAAGAGCGTAGATCATGAATCCAGCATTTCCTAGCGATAGCAGGCTAAACATCTCCATGGCGGAAACTAGCGGAATCTTCGGACGCGAATCAGCACCGTAGAAATCCCACTTCTCACCTGAATCAGGGCGAAATCTCACAACACCATGGAAGCAATCAACTGTAGCCTTATAGCTAGACAGCACATCCATCCCCAAGATACAATCAAAATCTCTAATCCCCAAAACAATCAGATTGGAGACCAAAACATGCTCATCAAATCTAATCAGACAATCAATCACTACCTCTCGGGACCACAGACTTACACCAGCAGGAGTAGACACAGACACGACATCACACAATGGGGATGAACTCAACCCATGCTAACACAAACAACTCAGATATGAAAGAATGTGATGCACCAGTGTCAAAAAGAACTCTCGCGGGATAATCATAAATAAAGCATGTACCTCCAATCACCATGCTAGGCGTCTCCTCAGCCTGCTCTCTATTGAAAGCATTCGCCTGAGCCTGCTGGGGAATCTGAAACTGAGGTCGGGAAGGTCCTCCAAACCTAGACGGCTCATGAGGCTGAAATCCTGATCGCTGGGACTGAGAGAAAGGCTGTTGTCGCTGCGAAGAACCACCAGCGGAACCCTGCTGCGACTGACCAGAAGACCGCCCTCCTATCGAAGGACACGCCCTAGCGAAATGTCCCGGTTGACCACAAAGATGGCACAGTCCTCGAACTCCACGACACTGCGAAGTCTCATGTCTCCCTCCACACTGCCCACAAAATCCACCGCCAGAACCACTGCCTGAACCACTGCCAGAACTCGAACTCACGGAACCAGAGGAACTCGAGTGGCCCTTCTTCTTGAATTGCTTCCCTCGAGGTCGGAACTGATGGCGACTCGGCTGCTGTGACCCATGAGGAGACTGATATGACTGCGACGCCGCCTGCACTGGCTGAGGAGCACGTCCAGTCGTCTGCTGCACCGGAGCATCAGGATCCATCAAACTCTCCTCGATGTAAACCGCGTTGTTCAAAGCTTCCATGAAAGTTGCCGGGGACCCAGACAACACCATCCGGTAAAGGTCAAGTCTCAAACCCTTCAAGAACTTGTTCATCTTCGTTCGCTCTTTGTTCGCTACATGGGGCATGTACACCAAAAGCGCAGAAAACCGCCTCGCATACTCGGCCACACGCATGTCACCCTGCTTCAGGTTATCAAATTCACGCTCTCTGCTAGAGAAGTAGGACTCCGGAGTATACTCCTGTCGAAAGGCCTCACAGAAGATCTCCCAGGTAATCACCACCCCACTATCACGAAGCATCCTAGAAGTGCCTCTCCACCAGCGCTGCGCGTCATCCCGCAACTGCAGCACTGCCAACTTCAATCTCTTATCAGGAGCGTACTCCAAGGTATCGAATAACTCCTCCATCTGGACTAGCCATGCCTCAGCTCTCGCACCGCCCTCAGTAGCAGCAAAAGTCGAAGGGTTTGTATGCTGAAATCGTGCTAAGACTAGTTCCATCCGCCCAACCGTCGGGTCACATCATCTACCTGATGAACATCCTCGTCACTGTCTGGAGCCCTAGACCCCTCGGAACGCCTAGATCTACCCCTCCTCGACGGAATCTACACAAGTCTAGAGGTAAGGCTAACAACAGATAAACATCAAGGCAGATAATAATCACATAAGCCACAGAGTCAATCAAAAATCAAATCAAATTCTGTGCCTAGACTCGAGTGTGATCAAAGGAAATCGAGCTTATCACAGTTTAAGCTCTGATACCAAAAATGCCAGGCCCCGTGCTAATTACTCACAATTAACACTTAATAAGCGCATAAAAACGGAAGCAAAAATCAGGGCTTAAAAGTTTTTTGAAATAATTTGGTCTTCAACGTAAAAACATACATTCAAAATATCGATAATCAAAATATAAGTTAACTCAAACTTATACAAACCAGGTAACAATAAATCTCAAGTCTAATATAAATCCCCAATACATAGAAACACGGGGCGTCCCCCGGTTCAATACATAATACAATATACTGGGACTCATGGAAAAGGGGGTCGACCAGCTGAACCTCCACTCTGTCCAGCCTGGCTACCTGAAGATCCTGCAAATGGGTAACACAGACCCAAGACACAAAAGCAGGAAAATAAATACGAGGTCAAGCCTCAGTACGAAGAGCTATCAAAACAGCTAAACATGCAACATGCCATAAATCAATGCTATGAATGCATGAGGGTTATCAAAGAATCGGATAGCTAGACCAGCCTATCGACTGGCAAATCAAATCAAGCCTCTATACCACTCACAGCCAATCAGCCGGTGGAAATCATCGGTCCGTGATCTTCGGGGCCCGTCAACCCATCACAGCTCGGTGGTAGACACTCGAATCCGGTAGTCACCACTCCGATGATAGCGTTGGACTTTTCGGGAATGACTCATCAGTCGGCCAGTCACAACGTGGCACCCAATCAGGTCATCAAATCAATCTGTCAAGGGCTCAATATGTATGCATGTATGCCAATCAATATCAATGCATAATGCATACAATCAATACAATAAAACAGCATGCAAATCAATCAATTACACACACTGTTTCACGTAACCATCACAGTAGCAAGCCAACAGATTTCGTAGCAGGGAAATACAGCCATGTTCACGCTTCAAGACATTAAGAGCTGCTCAATCGTACCTCAAATCCACAAATTCTACCTCACAGATTTCACAAAAAGGCACGGCAGAACTCACGGCCAGCAACCAGATTTCTCCTGGCTTTGAAAATCACTGCAGCAAGCTTCCTGGAATTAAAATCTATGCAAGGTAGCTCATATCTTAGCTCGAATCTAAACATCCACCCTTACACACCTACGGCCAGGACTCAACACAAGATCTGCCTAGCTACGCAGGTAATAACTACAAATACCAAGCTCAAATCCACGAGAAAGGCTTACCCAGAAGTTTAAACTAGCAGGAGGAGCACAGATCTCACAGCACGAAGACACAGACACTTCGCGTTCTTCCTCCAACGCTGATTCAGGATCTCTAATGGGTAGCAAATGAAAGAGCTAAGCTAGGGGAGTTCAGCGCCACCAAGATCTTCAAAAACAAAGGCTGGAAGCGACGGGAATCGGTGGTAGAAAGCTACGGTGAACAGTAGCAAGTCGAGGGTTTCAAAGGAGGAAGAGGATAAGAAATATCGGGTGCAAAATATTTGAAGTGTAACTCAACACTTGTATTAAAATCCTCAAATGAATCGCTACTGTCTAAGTAAAGCACCGACACAAAAACAGATTCCAGCGAAAGCAAAGTAGCGCCAAACAGATTTCTCAATCCACGCTTAATCATCAGATCCCAGCGTTAACAACAAACGCCCGTTCACAAGTCAAAACGACAGTGTTTCGGTAAAACAGATCTCAGCGTTCAAAACAATAGATCTCAGTGCTCAACGCTAAAACAAATCTCTACGCATAGCAATACAAAACACGCTAAGAGCTGGAAATCCAAAACGCTACGCAAAAACAGATCTCTCCTCGAAATACAACGCTAGGGCTTAAAAACAGATCTCTCATCTAAAAGCGCTACACCAGACGTCAACTCTACGTGTTGACCAAAACGTGTCACCATCTCACGTAACACGCTAACGCTACCAGATCTCTCACACGAAACCAGATCTCTCCTATGAACGCCATCACGTTCCAGCAGTCAGCACTACAGTTGACAAACATGAGATCTGCTTACGTCACACACTAGCGCTAACAGATCTCTTGCCACTTCCAAATGCGTTGACCCGCGTTGGCATCTGAAATTCGAAAGAATAGCATACTCATTTCCGCGCCATTCTCGACAAACCAGATCTCACCAAAATGCAGCGTTTTACCTTCTTCTCGCGGCAAAACACGCCAGCTCTCAGGGAAACAGATTTCTCTCAAAATCTAAACAATTCGTTCCCAATACTCAACCAGATTTCACCCGATAAACTCAAACTAAAATCTGGAAAACTCCAACTAGAGATATGTATTTCTCAAATAAGATTTCACCACAAATCTGAAATTCCAGAATTCGAAATCATAATTCTCGTGACTAATCTAACCCAAAATATGATTAATCACAAATCTTGAAATCTGATTCCTCACACCAGTAGTCATCGATTTAACAAACTTTGACTCAATGAGGGATCAGATCTCTCCAAGTGTGCCTGCTGCTGGAGCTGTAGCGACAAATGCACAAGATGTTCAAACAGATGTTGCACAAACAGATGTCGCCACACAACGATCAACATCTGATGCACAAAATGCGAACGTGAACCATCAATTGGTGACAGACAATCCAGATGTGGCTATCCAGCAAGACATCCAAGCAGAACAAGGAGAAAACCCAATTGTACTTGATCTTCGGTGGAATAAAAATCATCCACCCGAGCAGGTCATAGGTAACATCGAATATCTTGTTGGCACACGAAGCCAGCTTATTCATGATCATTTTTTATTCAACATTCATCTCTCATATAGAACCAAAGCAAATAGAAGAAGCCTTAGCAGACCGAAGCTGGATAGATGCTATGCAGGAAGAACTTAATCAGTTTAAGAGAAATAATGTATGGAAACTTGTACCTAGACCTTCAAATAAATCAGTTACTCGATGGGTCTTTAGGAATAAACTGAATTAAGATAGAATAGTAACAAGGAACAAAGCTAGACTGGTAGCCCAAGGATTTAGGCAAATGGAAGGAATATATTTTGATGAAACCTTCGCACCAATAGCTAGATTAGAAGCAATACGCATGTTTCTTGCATACGCTGCATTCAAAGACTTTAAAGTATTTCAAATGGATGTTAAGAGTGCATTTCTTAATGGCATCCTAACTTGCACAACCTCCTGGCTTCGTAGATCATACATATACAAACCACGTTTATAAATTGGATAAAGCTCTATATGGGTTGAAGCAAGCACCCAGAGCTTGGTATGATACACTGTCTAAAGTCCTAATTGATCATAATTTCACAATAGGCACAGTGGATAAGACTCTATTTAAATTTGTCAAAGCTGATCATGTTCTGTTAGTTCAGATTTACGTTGATGATATCATATTTGGGTCAACTAACCCCAAGCCATGTCAAAAGTTTTCTAAGCTAATACAGGACAAATTTTGGGATGAGCATGATTGGCGAGCTAACGTTCTTTCTGGGCCTACAAGTTAGACAGCTGGATAATGGAATTTTCATTAACCAAGCCAAGTATACAAAATAACTGGTGAAGAAATTTGGCATGGACAACTGTTCAGCAGCTGCGACCCCAATGAGCTCATCAATCAAGCTAGAAAAAGACGAAGCTGGTACTGCCATTGAGGTATCATTATATCGTGGTATAATTGGCGCCCTGCTTTATGTAACTGCTACAATGTGGGTCTTTGGCATCCCAAAGACTCAGGCTTTCAACTAATAGGTTATAGTGATGCAGACTACGTAGGATGTAGAGTTGATCGTAAAATCACCAGTGGTACTTGTCAATTCATAGGAGATCGGTTGATTTCCTGGTTCAGTAAGAAGCAAACATCTATTGCAACATCCACAGCTGAAGCAGAGTACTTAGCGGCTGGAAGCTGCTGTGCTCAAATCTTATGGATACAACACCAGCTTAAGGACTATGGCATTGATGCTTTTGAAGCTCCTATTCTCTGTGACAACACCAGTGCTATTGCTATCACTCAGAATCATGTACTGCATTCAAGAACAAAGCATATCGACATCAGGCATCATTTTGATAAGAGATCATGTACTCAAGAAGGACGTCAAACTGGAGTATGTGTCGACTGAGCAGCAAGTAGCTGACATCTTCACAAAGCCCCTACCAGACGCTAAGTTTTCTTATTTTAGAAATCTATTGGGTCTCTTAGAACTGCCTTGATTGTCTCGGCGCTAACAATTTTTAGGTTGAACAGCTTCTGGTTTTGTCAAATCTGAGTCTACTGTTCAGGGGGAACAACGTGGAATTCAGGTTTGATAAAATATCAGACTTGGGAGGTCTCAGCTTTAGGGGGAACGAGAGATCTGAATTAATAAGTGCTGAGTCAACTGAATATGTGAGATCTGGATACACTCAGATGTCATGTATACACATTTGATACTTATCCATGAACAAATCTCGAAATACCCCTGCTGATAAATTAAACAGATCTTAAGGCTGTGACGTGTTAACCACTTGGCGTCAGTTATATTTTTACCGTTTTCACCCTCGCGGTCAAAATTTGAAATCATTTTAAAATATTCTTTCTATTTCGCAATATTGTCAAAATCATTTCCAAAATTGCTCGCGCCATCGGATGATTGACAAGTGGTTGTCATCATGCGAAACGTCACATCCACATTTTCTCTCTCTAGTACCTTTTTGCATTCTTTTTTATATTTACGGCGTTTCCTTTTCTCTTTACTCATACTTTGCGCATACTACTTTCAAACTCCTGTGCATTTATGCTCTCTTGTGCTCTCTGCTTGCAGATTATTTTCTTCTCAGACGTTCTCTTGTTCATTATACTATCAGAAATGGCATCTTCTTACATCTCCAACACTCTGCAAATCAACTTCGACTCTGTTTTAGGGATTCAGGACAACGATGGTATGGTGAACATGTTCCGAGCCCTAGAGGCCATTGGGCTTAGAGGTTTTCTAGGTTGTCCGTCAGTGTTGTATGAGAAGGAACTTGAACAGTTCTTTGACACCACTCTTATTCAAGATGGAGATGTTACATGTGCCGTCTCAGGAAAATATGTCGAAATTTCTGCAAGTAGGTTTGTCGTCGTATTCAATCTTCCTACTGATGGGTTAATCGATTTTGTCAGAAGTACCGAACGATTTGGTTTGCAGGCAAGAACTCTATTCTCTAAATCTAGTAAGCCTGTTCAGTTCTCATGCAAGAAGAGACTGCTGAAATATGAGTTTCATTTATTGAACGATATCTTGCCAAAATCCATTACCGTGAAAGCAGGTTCTTTTGAGGCGTAACCCACGAAAGATTTTTGATGATGACTTATATTCATTTTAGGATTAAGGTCAACTGAAGTGAAATTCTGTTTGAGGTCTTGAAGGAAATGGTGGATAGAACAACCAGAAGAGCCAAGGGGTTTGCTGCTCAAATTTGTGTTCTTCTAAAGGGCGACCCTGCTGTTACTCTGGGAGAGGCGAAGACCTTCCCTCTTTTGAAAATTCTCTCTGAAAAGACGGTAAACACTTACGTTGCCATAAATAAAACAATTGACGCTCATGGTGAAACAGATGAGCCAGATGTGGCTATGGTGGCGTTCTTTAAGAAGAAGTCTGTGTCGAAGAAGCGACCAGCTGCTGTGTCTGAGGCCCCTGTTGTCAAGAAGAAAAGTACATCTTCTGGGAAAGCTGTGTCCAAAGAAAAAGATCTGGCTATCGTCTCAGTAGCACTAGATACTTAACAAATTCAGACTGTTGATCCTACTTCTGCTATGCCAGCTGCTCATCCTCCAGCGCCTAAACGTAGAGCACCTAAGAGAAATCTGAGGATGACCGTTGGTTCTGATGATGAATTTGTTGAAAAGGAGTCTGCTGTGGAGACAGTTGTGGTTGAACAGAGTGCGAAGACATCTGCTGATGATGTCGACACCATTATTGAAGAAGTAATTGCGGCAACTGCACAGATGGAGCAAGCAGATTTTGTAGAATCAGCAGTTGCTGAGGGAATAGAAATGGAAACAGTATTGGCAGACCCTGTGGTCACGAAGTCTGATAATATATTAGTTAAGGTTGATGTGAGCTCGGCTGCTGTAACTGATAAGGAAGATTTTGAACCTTTGAGCAAGGTTCGAGAGACATCTATGTCACCAATGCCTGACGATGAATCTCTGACCATCGAAGAGCCTTTGGCTCAAATTCCTGAAGGAATGATGCTTCCTTCACTAACTTCGGCAGAGCCTACAAAAATCAAGTAGTACAATTGAGATTCGAGGTGTTGAAGATGGTGATTGGTACAGGGAACATCTTCCCAAGATTGCTGCTAATGATAAAGGGAAGGGATCTCTTGAGGAACCAGATACTGTACTGGGGCACCCGACCCGTGAGAAATTTCAACTGATTTGTGGGGATATTGACTTTCTGATTTTGCTGAGAGAGAAAGTCATCACGGAAATGACTTCATTCTTTCATTCCTTTAGCCTGAGGACCTTGACAGCTATGAGAACAGTTCAGGACACTCTGTCCAAGGTAGAGAAAATGTTAGCTTGGGCCGAAACAGATTCTTTAGAGACAGCCATTCATCGACGATTATTCATCATTGCTAAATACAAAGAGATATTGTTGTGCAAATTTTTGGAAGCACGGTGCACTAATCTTATATCCGGTCTACCAACTACTGCTATTTATCAGCGAACTCTGGACCTTCTTTCAGCAGCTCACCAAGAGGCAGTTAGGAACCTGCTGAGGCAAATGAGCGCTCATGGATTGAAGTGGACAAGGCCAGTTAGTTCAATGTTGTTTGAAGAATCGAATCTTGAACGAGGTTTCTATATTCCGCGAAATCACAAGTCAATCTTCTCTACTTGCTGGCTTAGAAATCTCCGGAAAATTGAAGGGTCATGGGTAGTTGAGGAAGGTTTTGATCGTTTGGTTTGCAAGTGCACCAAGTGTGTTTGTTCCAATTGGCCGTCACTGCCTGTTCGTGTTTCTGTTACAGATCTCTCCCCTATTTGCTTATTCTTCAAGCCAGTACAGGGTATGGACTCACAACTGCCTTTTGCTAAATCTTGGGGTTGGTACAGGGTATGTATAGAAGTTTTGCGGTATTCGATGTTTGGGTGTTTGAAGCCGATTGGCAGTTTTACTGTTTGTACAAATATCGTTCCAATAGGACCAGTTATGGGGGATTTCAGCATTCCAAGAAGAGTTGTTGATAATGTTTCTTATCGTATACAGATCTTAGATTCAGCCCTTCCAGATTTTAGTGAACAGATCTCACCAGTTGTAGATTTTACATCAGCTCCAGCAGATTTTGTTCTTTCTTCTCCACATCAGAGTTCATCTTCTGCTTCCTCTATGCACTTTACATATGTCTCTGCTTCTTTTGCCGAAATTCGGGCATCTATCTCCAGACTTATTGCCAATCAAACAAGAGATTATATGAGGTTGGGTTATTCTCATGCCGAAGTTCTATCCAAGATCGAACATATAGAGAAAGCCCTTCTTGACACTCTCTCTAAGCAAGATCAAGCCTTTCGAGGTATGATCAAAAATATCGACAAGAAGCTCATAATGACGCAGATGTTTTCTCGATGAAACTATAAGCTGCTCGAACACAGAATTTTATTTTGAGGACAGAATTAGGGGATGTTCGGCAGGAGGTCAAACCACAGAAAGCTGAATTATTTAAAGAGATTGATGAGAGGCTTTCTACCATTCGCAGTGAACAGCTAGATTTTCATGCGCAAGCACAGGAAAATTACAATACCCTCTCCACCCAACTTGGCTTCCTTGTTGATTATATCAATAGGGTTGGTGATGCCAAAAAGGGGGAGGTGGTAGCAGCCGCCCTCAACCGCCTCCTGATGATCAGATTAGACCCAGTGGGGGAAGTGCGAGCAGAGGTAGTGTTTCTACCATTCGCAGTGAACAGCTAGATTTTCATGCGCAAGCACAGGAAAATTACAATACCCTCTCCACCCAACTTGGCTTCCTTGTTGATTATATCAATAGGGTTGGTGATGCCAAAAAGGGGGAAGGTGGTAGCAGCCGCCCTCAACCGCCTCCTGATGATCAGATTAGACCCAGTGGGGGAAGTGCGAGCAGAGGTAGTGGTTCTGGTGGAAGTAGTGGATGAGATGATAGAAGGGATTCTTCAAAGAAAAGGCGATCCAGCAGTGGTGGTGGTGGATCGGGTACTGGCGGTGAATCATATGGACCTTATGGACCTTACAAAAAGGATGCTGAATACTGGCTGTTTGGAAAGAATCAGTTTTAAGTTTTCTTTTCAGTTTTTGTTGTACAAATCTTTTGTACATTGTTCAGTTAATGAGTTATAAAATTTCAGCGCGACTTTGAGCTCTCTTGCTAATATCTTATCAAGTCGTAAGGCTGCTAAGTTTTGTCATCACCAAAAAGGGGGAAATTGTTAAGATAAAATTTATTAGTTTTGGTGATAACAAAATAAGACCAAGAAATGACGTTAAGCCTTCGCAGAAGATTTCAGAAGTCATGACGTCATCTCAGTGTTTTGAAGATTTCAGAAGTCATGATGTCATCCCATTGTTTTGAAGCTTTCAGAAGCCGTGACGTCATCCCAGTGTTTTGAAGAGTTCAGAAGTCGTGACGTCATATAAGTGGATTGAAGATTTCTAAGTCTCGAAATATTCTAAACTAAGCATTGACTCTGAGTTGACCATTCGGGAACAGGTGTTAAGACTTGAAGCTACAGTGAGAAATCTGTTGTTAGAGCGAAGTGTATTCAGACTTGAGTAACAGATTGTGGTTCAGTTTCGAGTATTTCAGTTGTGAACAGTATCTATTCATTTACCTCAGATCCCAGTACATCGGAAGTGATAAATTCCGACTTTGGGATATTTGTATAACAGTGATTTCAGATATCGAAACAGTATCAGTTGTTGCAAATACTCAGTTATCTCTATGTATTCAGTTGTGACAGCTTCGAATACACAAGCAACAATAAGATAGCGATTTACTTCAAGGGAGAAAGAACTATTCTTATGGAAAAAACTTTCAGGCGTAAGGAATGAACAGCTTCAAATGATAACATATGTTTAAATTGGAAAGAATCAATGGTTTCGATTGGATCATGAAAATGCCTAGAATTAAGTAGACAATGTCAGAGCTATTTTGGACGATTGTACGCAGTATACAGAGGACGTTATATGACGTTTGCTCAAATATGGATATACGACATTTTGGCCCTGACGAAGCGCAGATTACCATTTGGTGGAGCAGGATATACCGTTGTACGATGAACAAATATTCAAAAAGGAATTTTTTTTCCTTAGGCAAAATTTAGTGACCGTTTAGATCAAAGGGTATAAAAGGCTGAAGAATTCAAATTGAGAAGTTCTCTGCCAATTCTCCTATCCTCGCCTATTCTACGTCTTCATCGTTCTCGAGCTTATTACCTATTTGACTATATCTTTCAAAAGGTCACATAGTTACTGGAAATTTACACTGCAGAAATTATTTGAAGTTCCAGTGCTTTCAATCTCGAAGAACAGTTTCTTAGTTTTTCTTAGTAGCTTAATCTTCGAGATATCATCTTCTGGATCACTTTTGTGAATCGATCTTCATAGTATAGAAACAAGAAGATTTACAGTCTCAAAACCATTGTATTTAATTGTTATCATTCAGATTGAGTCTGTAACGAACTGGCTGTTTAAAGAAGTTCGAAAAATTCTAAGTTTTGTAAATAGCAGTTGCGTCTGCTTGTTGATTGGAGTTTCTAGGAGTTCACCTGAAGTGAGGCTCGGTGATTGGGTGTTTACAGTGTCTGTACTCATAAAATCCTTCTAGTGGAACCTTCCTGAATAAGGAAGAAGGGGAGACGTAGGATTTGATATCCGAACTTCCATAAACAAACTCTCGACCTTGACTTTTACTTTACTGCATTGTATTTACTTTTACACTGTTCACAGATTAATCGACTTCTTTTCGCACATTATTTGTTAGTCGAGAAATCTGACTTGTGACTGAGTTACCTTAAATCTGGTAACACAGATTTAAGTTAAGTGAGGCGCTTGTAAAAATTGTTTTAAGGTTTCAAAAATTTTAAAAATACTAAGGAGTTCATTCAACCCCCCCTCCTGAACTCCTAAGGATTTTTTTTGATCTTATTGATCCTATCAATTGGTATCAGAGCCTGAGCTATCTCAGTATTGAACAGTTTGTTATTTGTGATTTATATATTTCAATATGTCTACCTCTCACAACAAGATTCCTATGTTTTCTAAGGAGGACTATGATGACTGGAAGATCAGAATGCAAGCGCACTTAGCTGCTCAAGACGATGATATGTGGTCAGTCATCACTGATGTTCCAATGAAAATAATGAAGATCAACATAGCATTCACAACGACTGATGGTGCTCCCGAGTATGTTGAAAAGAGGAGACATGAGTATACCAATGAAGAGAAAAAGAAGGCGAATCTAGACAATGTGGCCAGAGATATACTCTACAAGATGCTGGACAAAAATATGTTCAGCAAAATCAAAACCTGTACCACTTCCAAGGAAATCTGGGAGAAGCTATGTAACGCCCCAAAATCCATAGGACCACATTTATGCATTTTACTAATCTTTTGGGCCAAATTGGCAATTTTAAATGTTATGTGTCTGCTGATTTGTTGATATCAGCAAGTAAGATGCGCTGCGGCTGGTTCCAGCAGGTGACTCCAAGGAGCGATGCACGAGCTGGATTTTTAAATCGATTGGAAAATGTTTTAAGGAGCTGAAATGCTTTCTTTAGGAGAAGGTTTGTTGTCTGTATGTTATTGATATATTTAAAGTTCATGTTTGAAATGATTTAGACATGATAAGGAAAGAAAGATGGGTTCGAAAATGATGTTTTGACGTTTATGATGCTTCCAGTATGTTTTCCAGAAAGTTATGAATGTTTTAAATGTACTGAGGATTCGAATTCATTTCAAGAAATGTTATGAATGTTCTTCTCGCAGTAGCGGTAATATCATAATTTGATAATTGTGTAATCGGTAGTTGTTAGTTGAATCATTGGTATGGTTTGATAGACAACGGCTGATGGCATAAGCTGTTGTTTTGATGTTACAAATGTCGAGTTATGTTCCAGCAGCTGTATCTACTTGTTAAGATTCAGCAGCTGCATTGTTATTATGTTCACGAATGTTCTTCCTGTTGTGGTAATGTCGGAATTTAATGATTGTATAATCAGTAGTTGCTAGTTGAATCAGTATAAAGTCTGGTTTAATAGGCGACGGCTGGTAGCACGATCATTGTTTCGATATTACAATTGTCTTTTGTAAATTCCAGCAGATGCACTGTTCATCAGCAGGTGCATCTTTCCTTGTTAAAATTCAGCAGTTGCGTTGTTTTCATAAAATCAGCAGATGCACTGTTCATCTGCAGGTGCATTCCTATTAATTCGGCAGTTGCAATATCTATTTTTCCTGCGACTGGTTGTAGCGACTGGTTTATGTGCTAACGACGTCGCTTCACTTTACAATTGTTTAAAAGACCTCGCGACTGGATTCTTGTCTTGCGACTGATTCCTATTTGTTGCGACTGGTACTGTTCATTTCAGCTGGTATTAGTCTTGCGACTGATACTATTCAGTTATATACACGTGTTAGCGCTTTTCTTACAGCTGATTGATTAGCGCATTTCTTGAGACTGATCGATGCGCTAACGAGTCGTTTCTTTAAGTCATAAAATATCAGCAGGTATTCTTGTTTTCCTATCTGCTGATTACTCCAACGACATCGTTTCATTTAAATACGATTGTCTTAGTAAAAGATCTAGCAGCTGGTTTCTGTTTATTCCAGCTGGTTCATTTTAGCGATAGTGCGAACAGCAGGTTTATAAGTGCTGTTCCATTTTCTTTCAACTGGTTTTCTTTTCACCAGTTTCAGCTCAACGATATGTTTCCAAAGTCAATTCGATACTTAGTAAAGTTTTAAAATGGGAAGCAAATGTTTAAAATGATGGAACCCGATGATTTACAGGAATATTTAACGAAAGGATTGTTAAGGAACAAAAGATGTTTTTGATTATGGCATAGATAGTTACGGTCACCAAGGAGAAGGGTGAGCAGTTGTCTAGATGTCGACTGCCCTTTTCATATGAGCTATATGCTAAAACTGATATCGGGAGTCATTTTGATCAAAGTGCAAATTGGACCACATAGAACTTATATGCCATGATCAACTGAAAATGGATATTGAAATTAAAGAGAAGCTGGGCTATTATCCCCTGTTTCTGCCATTGAATGTTTACTGAAATGTTTACGAAAATGACATTGTTTATTGAAGTTCCTTAACATATGTATTGAACAGAGGTCTTTCTGCGTTTTATGAAATTGTTACTACTCAGGTTTTACTTGCTGAGCCTTTAGGCTCACTAGCTTTTAAAATGGTGCAGGTACGACAACTGGTGGAGGAACAGCAGGTGAAACTTGAAACCAGCAGATGGGTGGCGTTGTGTTTATCCAAGGCCTACGTTTTTCGTGTCTTAGTTGTATCATTTTGATTTAGATTGTACTGTATTAGATCAGTAGCAGCGGTTGTATATTTACTTAGAATATCAGCAGTTGTAATCGCAATTGCAATTATCAATACAAACTGTTTTTCCGCAAATGTTTTTAGCAGCTAGCGTGCAAGTTAGGTACCAGCTGGTCTTTGAAATTGTCGTTTGTTTTGTTTCATTCAAGTTATAGGAAATACAGCCTATAGCGAATTATTATTTAGCCCTTATTTTATTCGAAAATTTTTATTTACCCAATTCTCGTGGCCCCGTTGGGTTCGGGCGTCACAACATGGTATCAGAGCAACGTTCCTGAGATAAATACACTCACCATCAGCTGGATCAAAGTTCATCGTCTGTTCTTCTAAGTTGTGAGTTTATTTTCAGAGCATTGTCTTTTATTTTAGCATGTTCTGATTTATGTATTTGGTGGATTATGGGCTATAGAATATAGAATGTCAGGAAGAGGACGAGGAAGAACTAGAAGCAGTATTCCTCTAGAAGAAACAGAGAGTGATAACAATGCTAACATCACTCAATTGTTAAGAATGCTGGTAGAACAAAATAACAACAGAGGCAATGGTCAATCTTCCAGCAGCAGGGGACCAAGTAACGATGATCCCCAAGAGAAATTTAGGCGCCAGAAGCCTAAGGAATTTAGTGGGACTACTGATCCACTAGTTGCAGAGAGTTGGATTAAATCCATGGAGGTTATTTTCGAGTACCTCCAATTGTCTGATTTAGATAGGCCAAGGTGCGCTATCTACATGCTAAGGGAAGATGAAATGATTTGGTGGGAAGGAGTCAAGATGTCCGTGGATCTGCTGAATCTCTCATGGGAAGATTTTAAGCGAGTATTCTACGAACAATACTTCACAGCGGGAAAGAGATCCGAATTGAAGAGGGAATTTTTGACCCTCAAGCAAGGGAGTTTAACCGTACAGGAGTATGTGCGGACGTTTGAAAGAGGGTGCTATTTTGTGCCACTGATAGGAAGTGACCTAGAAGAGAAATTGAGTCACTTCATGGAAGGGTTGAAACCAATGTTCAAAATGAATGTGAGGCTGTCAGTGCCAAGGACTTACAGGGAAGCAGTGGATAGAGCCCTGCAAATTGAAAGAGATTGGAAAGATCTTGATTAAGAAAGGCAACAAAAGAGACAAGCCTTTCAGCAGAAGGATCAAAGGCCATTTAAGAAACAGAACAAGAACCAGCAGAGGCCTCAGGAGCAAAAGCCTCTACAAATTCAACCTATAAGCTCCGTCCCTGCTGGTAATAATAGGCCATTATGTCCAAAATGTCAAAAGCCTCATTTGGGACAATGCAGACTTGGACAAAACATCTGCTACAAGTGTGGAATGCCTGGACATATTCTAAAACATTGTCCAAATTCTAAGCAGCTGGTGACTAGCAGAGCCTATGTGATGACGGCTGATCAAGCTCCTCCAGAGTCGACAGTGGTTACAGGTGAAATTATGATAGCTGGATTTACTTCTCTAGCTTTGTTAGATTCAGGAGCTACGCATTCATTCATTTCTGCTGAGTTTATTAAGAAATTATCTATCCAGCCGGAACAAGTAATGATAGGTTATTGTGTGTCGGTACCATCAGGAGAAAAGCTGGTATCACACGAATTGTTTAGAAGTTTAGAACTTAAACTTCAAGGGCATAAGATTACTTCTGACTTAATTTTGTTGCCAATGCCAGAGTTTGATTAGATTTTTGGAATAGATTGGCTAACTAAGTATGGGGTAGTGATTGACTTCAAACTACGAGCGATAGCTGTAAACCCACCAGGAAAAGAGTCATTCCAGTTTTTGGCCAAACATGTTAACAAAGCCCCTTCATTTATATCATCGTTAGCAGTGACTGATAGACCCCAACTGTCAATTGTAGAAGTAGCAAACGAATTTCCTGAAGTTTTTCCAGAAGATATCCAAGGATTGCCACCGGACAGGGAGTTGGAATTTTCGGTTGATTTGGTTCCAGGAGCTGCTCCAGTATCTAGACCACCATATCGACTAGCTCCAACAGAGATGAAAGAATTGAAAGAACAGATACAGGATCTGTTGGAGAAAGGATTTATTAGACCCAGTACTTCGCCATGGGGAGCCCCTGTTTTGTTTGTTAAGAAAAAGGATGGGAGTATGAGATTGTGTATAGATTACCGCGAGTTAAACAAATTGACAATTAAGAATAAGTATCCATTACCTAGGATAGAAGATCTTTTCGACCAGTTGAAAGGGTCAGTAGTATTTTCTAAGATCGACTTGAGGTCTGGATATCACCAACTGAAAATTAAACCAACTGATGTTTATAAAACAGCCTTTAGAACTAGATATGGCCATTATGAATTTTTGGTTATGCCTTTTGGACTTACAAATGCTCCATCAGCATTTATGGATTTAATGAATAGGGTCTTTCAACCATACTTAGACCAGTTTGTAGTTGTATTTATCGATGACATCTTAGTCTATTCTAAGACTCAGCAGGAGCATGTTCAACATTTAAGAATCGTGCTCCAGATTTTGAAAGATAAGCAGTTGTTTGCTAAATTCAGCAAATGTGATTTCTGGATGGAGAAAGTATCGTTCCTAGGCCATATAATCGCTAGGGATGGAATAGAAGTCGACCCTGCTAAAGTTGAAGAGGTTCGCGACTGGCCAGCACCAAAGAGTGTCGCAGAGATAAGGAGTTTCTTGGGTTTAGCTGGATATTATCGGCGGTTAATCCAAGGATTCTCGAAGATTGCTGTTCCCTTGACTACGCTAACAAGGAAGCAAGTGAAGTATAACTGGACAGAAGAGTGTCAAACCAGTTTTGACAAATTGAAGCAAGCGCTGATTGAAGCACCTGTGCTGACAATGCCAACTGATGAGGGAAAATTTGTAATATATACTGATGCGTCTAAGTTGGGATTAGGAGCTGTTCTGATGCAGGATCATAAAGTTATTTCATACGCATCTAGACAGCTGAAGGATCATGAGAAAAATTATCCAACGCATGATTTGGAGTTAGAAGCTGTTGTCTTTGCCCTTAAGATATGGAGGCATTATCTCTATGGGGAGAAGTGTGAGATCTTTACAGATCATAAAAGTTTGAAGTACTTATTTACCCAGAAAGAATTGAATATGAGGCAGAGGCGATGGTTGGAGCTGGTTAAAGATTATGATTGCACAATCAGTTATCACCCAGGGAAAGCAAATGTGGTAGCTGATGCTCTAAGTAGAAAATCAGCAGGATTAGCACAACTGACTGTCCAGCAGCCGTTGGAAAATGAAATTGAAAGGTTTGGACTTGAAATAGTGTCCAGCAGCAGCAGTAATATGATTTTAGGAGACCTCTCAGTAAGATCTAATTTGTTAAATCAAATTCGAGAGGGTCAGCAGCAGGACCAGCAGCTGAAGAAATGGGTCCAGCAGGATAGAGAAAGAGGCAGCAGTCTCTATTTTATAGAGGATGGAATTGTTAGGTACTTGGGCAGAATATGGGTGCCTCAAGTAGATGATTTAAGAGCTGAACTTTTGAAAGAAGCTCATACAGCTCCGTATTCAGTACATCCAGGAAGTACGAAAATGTACAAGGACCTCCAGCAGTTGTATTGGTGTCCAGGAATGAAGAGGGATGTTGCTAGACTTGTAGCTGAATGTTTAACGTGTCAGCTGGTGAAGGCTGAACACCAGCGACCAGCAGGATTATTGAAGCCACTGCTGATTCCCGAATGGAAGTGGGAATGTATAGCGATGGATTTTGTAACTGGTTTACCAAGAACAGTACAAGGATATAACTCCATATGGGTTATAATTGATAGGCTCACTAAGTCTGCTCATTTCTTACCAGTTAAAACAACATATGAGGTGAGCAGGTACGCAGAATTGTATGTTAAAGAAATAGTGAGGCTACATGGTGTTCCAATTTCCATTGTATCAGACAGAGATCCTAAGTTTACATCAGCCTTTTGGAAAAGTCTACACAAGGCTATGGGTACAAAGTTGACGTTCAGCACTACGTTTCACCCTCAAACTGATGGACAATCGAAAAGGGTGATCCAAATTTTAGAATATTTTCTCAGAGCATGTATTGTAGATTTTTCAACAGGTTGGGATGCAAGTTTGCCACTGGTAGAGTTTGCCTACAATAACAGTTTCCAAGCTTCGATTCAAATGGCTCCATATGAAGCTTTGTATGGCAGCTTCGATTCAAATGGCTCCATATGAAGCTTTGTATGGCAGCTTCGATTCAAATGGCTCCATATGAAGCTTTGTATGGCAGCTTCGATTCAAATGGCTCCATATGAAGCTTTGTATGGCAGCTTCGATTCAAATGGCTCCATATGAAGCTTTGTATGGCAGCTTCGATTCAAATGGCTCCATATGAAGCTTTGTATGGGCAAGTAAAAGCTGATCATTTGCTATACCATTTGAAGCATATATTGTGTTTTTATGGATCTGCTTGTCTGTATGTTATTGATATATTTAAAGTTCATGTTTGAAATGATTTAGACATGATAAGGAAAGAAAGATGGGTTCAAAAATGATGTTTTGATTTTTATGATGCTTCCAGTATGTTTTCCAGAAAGTTATGAATGTTTTAAATGTACTGAGGATTTGAATTCATTTCAAGTAATGTTATGAATGTTCTTATCGTAGTAACGGTAATATCAGAATTTGATAACTGTATAATCGGTAGTTGTTAGTTGAATCATTGGTATGGTTTGATAGACAATGGCTGATGGCATAAGTTATTGTTTTGATGTTACAAATGTCGAGTTATGTTCCAGCAGCTGTATCTACTTGTTAAGATTCAGCAGCTGCATTGTTATTATGTTCACGAATGTTCTTCCTGTTGTGGTAATGTCAGAATTTGATGATTTTATAATAAGTAGTTGCTAGTTGAATCAGTATAAAGTCTGTTTTAATAGGCGATGGCTGGTAGCATGATCATTGTTTCGATATTACAATTGTCTTTTGTAAATTCCAGCAGATGCACTGTTCATCAGCAGGTGCATCTTTCCTTGTTAAAATTCAGCAGTTGCGTTGTTTTCATAAAATCAGCAGATGCACTGTTCATCAGCAGGTGCATTCCTATTAATTCGGCAGTTGCAATATCTATTTTTCCTGCGACTGGTTGTAGCGACTGGTTTATGTGTTAACGACGTCGCTTCACTTTACAATTGTTTAAAAGACCTCGCGACTGGATTCTTGTCTTGCGACTGATTCCTATTCGTTGCGACTGGTACTGTTCATTTCAGCTGGTATTAGTCTTGCGACTGATACTATTCAGTTATATACACGTGTTAGTGCTTTTCTTACAGCTGATTGATTAGCGCATTCCTTGCGACTGATCGATGCGCTAACGACGTCGTTTCTTTAAGTCATAAAATATCAAACTGTTTTTCCGCAAATGTTTTTAGCAGCTAGCGCGCAAGTTAGGTACCAGCTGGTCTTTGAAATTGTCGTTTGTTTTGTTTCATTCAAGTTATAGGAAATACAGCCTATAGCGAATTATTATTTAGCCCTTCTTTTATTCGAAAATTTTTATTTACCCAATTCTCGTGGCCCCGTTGGGTTCGGGCGTCACAAGCTAATACAAATCTGCGAGGGCAATGATGAGACGAAAGAGAACAAGATAACTGTGGCCCAGCAGAAATATGAATCAATTAAGATGAAAGATGGAGAAACCATGGCGGAGTTTGACGAACGTTGTAGTGCTGTGGTAATTGAGTTGACAAGCTTGGGAAAGGAATACAGCAACAGAGAGCTGGAAATCAAAGTGATGAGAGCGTTGCCAAGGGAATGGGATGTTATGACAATGGCCATGAGCGAGTCCAAGGATCTGAACATGCTGGAACTGCAAGACCTGTTTGCAAATCTTAAAGCCTATGAGTTTGAGTTAGAAACAAGACGACCCTCAACATCTCAACCAACCAAAGCATTAGAAGCAACAACATCTGAACAGTGCTCTCCAAGCACGAGCAAATCCGCAGAACAGCTCAGCAACGATTCCATGTCCCTCTTCGTTAAGAATTTTGGGAAATTCATGAGAAAATCCTATAACCCTTCTTTCTCTTATAATAATGCACATAAATCTGATAAGGTTACCACTGACCAGAACTGTTTTAACTATGGTCGTCCAGGGCACTTAGCTGCTGATTGCAACAGGCCCAAGAAAGCGGACAGATTCAAGAGGGATGAGAAGAAAGATGATAGATCCAAGGAAATATCAAAGGATAGAAGGATGAGGACAATAGCTGATAAGAGGCCCAGCAGAAATAATGATCGCAATGTACTAGTTGCTGAGGAGAGCAACAAGAACTGGGCTGATACCGATTCCTCATCAAGCAGCTCTTCATCCAGCGATAGTGAACAGGAGGAAGTTCACTAAATGAAATGGTATTCGATTTTTCAAATACTGAATTAACACGAGAGGACCTAATCACTGCATTAAATGAAATGGTCCATGAGTACCGTAAGCTTTTTCAGACATTCGAGGAAGTCAAAGCTGAAAACAAAGATTTGAAAAATAGTTCAGTGGAACCAAGATCTGTTCAACTTGGTAAAACTGACAGTTTAAAAATTGAGTTGAGTAAGCTGAAGACTGAGAATGTATCTTTGAGGATAAGATCCAGTGAGCTCGAGTCTGAAATTGAAAAGTTAAATCTGATAATGAGCTCCTGGACCCAGTCTTCTGTTTCTCTAGATAAGCTGTGTGAAATTCAGAATCCAGCGAATGATAGAACTGGCTTAGGTTTCAATGCTAGTGAAAGCAGCGCTGGAGAAACCAGTACTCAGTCATATCTGGTATATGACAAGTTCAAAAAGATGAGCTTTGTCAAAGCCAGTATGACACAAGATAAATGCTAGTCAGTGAGGTATGATGACCAGAACTCTTCAAAGCTGAATCAAAAAGGAAAAGATGGTATCGGTTTTCTAAGACCTGAGAACTCCAAGCCAAGCTGGCAAAAGAACAGACTTGACAAATATAAAGCGAAAGCTGGTTCTAAGTTGTTTGTTTCTCACCAGCGCAGGCGTAGTTCGAAGAAGGTAAAGTCTGTTTTGGAAAAGGTTCAGTCGAGGAGAGATCTGAATGGTCAAAATATCAAACCAACACTCAACAGATATCACAATATTTCTGAATAGACCCTTATGGACTATCATACTGGGAAAACTGTTAAAGTCATTCAAGTATGTGTCCCAAAAGGGGTAATCCGATCTGGACCCAAGTAAAATTGGGTACCAAAGTCTGTTTTTATGATTGCAGGATAACATGTACAAAGCTGGAGATGAGTCAATCATATGGTACCTGGATAGTGGGTGTGCAAGACACATGACTGGAAACCCGAAGCTGCTATCAGATGTTACTCCACACAAAGGAGCAAAGATAGTTTTTGGTGATAACTCACATGGTAACACTGTGGGTAAGGGTAAGCTTACCCACGGTAACATTTAAATATCTGATGTTCTAGTTGTTGATAGCTTGCACTATAATTTAATTAGCATAAGTCAGCTATGTGACAAAGGTTACATAGTTAACTTTCAACAACACACATGCACAGTTCAGAGTCCAGAAGGACTGACTGTATTGGTAAGTAAAAGGTCGGGGAATACCTACATTATAAATTGGTCAGAACCCATGGGATCTGAACAGATTTGCCTTGCAGCTAACTCTTCCAAGAGCTGGTTATGGCATCAGCGAATGAACCATCTAAAATTTAAAACACTTGCCCATCTGAGTCAGCATGAACAGGTTTCTGGTATGCCCAAAATCAATTTTTCTAAGGACAAGATCTGTGCAACATGTCATCTTGGTAAACAAATCCGTTCTACTTTTAAAAAGAAAGGCGGTAAACGTTCTTCCCGAATCTTAGAGCTTTTGCATATGGATCTTTTTGGTCCTATTCCCGTAACAAGCTTAGGGGGAACGAACTACACCCTAGTTGTTGTTGATGATTTTACAAAATTCACTTGGGTGTTGTTTTTAAAAGCAAAATCTTATACCGCTGACAAACTCATTCGGATTTTAAAACTTTTACAAAATGACAGATCTTGTACAGTCAACAGGATAAGAAGTGATCGTGGTACCGAGTTTTTAAATAAAAAATTATCTTCTTATCTGGATGACATAGGGATAAAACATGAGCTTTCTGCAGCTAGAACTCCTCAACAGAACGGGCTGGTTGAGAGGAGAAATCGCACTTTAAAAGAAGCTGCTAGATCTATGATTGCTTATTCTGGCTTTTAAAACTTTTACAAAATGACAGATCTTGTACAGTCAACAGGATAAGAAGTGATCGTGGTACCGAGTTTTTAAATAAAAATTATCTTCTTATCTGGATGACATAGGGATAAAACATGAGCTTTCTGCAGCTAGAACTCCTCAACAGAACGGGCTGGTTGAGAGGAGAAATCGCACTTTAAAAGAAGCTGCTAGATCTATGATTGCTTATTCTGGCATTTAAAAAATATTTTGGGCAGAAGCAGTTAATACGACTTGCTACACTCAGAACAGATCTATGATTAACAATTTGCACGATAAAACCCCATATGAGATCTGGAGTGGCAAGAAACCTGATATATCATATTTCCGGGTGTTTGGATGCAGGTGGTTCATTCATAATAGTGGTAAAAAGCACCTAATAGATTTTGATGCAAAATTTGATGCAGGTATCTTCCTAGGTTATTCAGAAGTGAGCAAAGCTTATCGAGTTTTCAACAATATAGTCTAACTGTTGAAGAATCAGCACACGTTGTCTTTTATGAAACAGGTTTTAGATCCAACTCAGCTGCGAGCCTCAACGATTTATGTACACGTCTAGAATCATCTAGCATTGATGACTCAGATGATGACGTGGCACAACAAAGACATTCAGCAGTGATACAACCAGAGCCGAACACACCGCACAACAATGCTCAACAAGATCTGACAGGTAATCCAGTAGTCATCGATTTAACTAACGTTGACTCAACGCAGGATCAGATATCTCCAAATGTGCCTGCTGCTGGAGCTGTAGCGACAAATGCACAAGATGTTCAAACAGATGTTGCACAAATAGATCTCGCCACACAACGATCAACATCTGATGCATAAAATGCGAACACGAACCATCAATTGGTGACAGACAATCCAGATGTGGCTATCCAGCAAGACATCCAAGCAGAACAAGAAGCAAACCCAATTGGACTTGATCTTCGGTGGAATAGAAATCATCCACCCGAGCAGGTCATAGGTAACATCGAATCTTCTGTTCGCACACAGATGTGGCTATCCAGCAAGACATCCAAGCAGAACAAGAAGCAAACCCAATTGGACTTGATCTTCGGTGGAATAGAAATCATCCACCCGAGCAGGTCATAGGTAACATCGAATCTTCTGTTCGCACATGAAGCCAGCTTATGCATGATCATTTTGATTCAGCATTCATCTCTCATATAGAACCAAAGCAAATAGAAGAAGCCTTTGCAGACCGAAGCTGGATAGATGCTATACAGGAAGAACTTAATCAGTTTAAGAGAAATAATGTATGGAAACTTGTACCTAGACCTTCAAATCATTCAGTTATAGGAACTCGATGGGTATTTAGGAATAAACTGAATGAAGATGGAATAGTAACAAGGAACAAAGCTAGACTGGTAGCCCAAGGATTTAGGCAAATGGAAGGAATAGATTTTGATGAAACCTTCGCACCAGTAGCTAGATTAGAAGCAATACGCATGTTCCTTGCATACACTGCATTCAAAGACTTTAAAGTATTTCAAATGGGTGTTAAGAGTGCATTTCTTAATGGCATCCTAATAGAGGAAGTGTATGTTGCACAACCTCCTGGCTTCGTAGATCATACATATCCAAACCACGTTTATAAATTGGATACTATATGGGTTGAAGCAAGCACCCAGAAGACTCTATTTAAATTTGTCAAAGCTGATCATGTTCTGTTAGTTCAGATTTATGTTGATGATATCATATTTGGGTCAACTAACCCCAATATATGTCAAAAGTTTTCTAAGCTAATGCAGGACAAAATTTTGGATGAGCATGATTGGCGAGCTAACGTTCTTTCTGGGCTTACAAGTTAGACAGCTGGATAATGGAATTTTCATTAACCAAGCCAAGTATACAAAATAACTGGTGAAGAAATTTGGCATGGACAACTGTTCAGCAGCTGCGACCCCAATGAGCTCATCAATCAAGCTATACAAAGACGAAGCTGGTACTGCCATTGAGGTATCATTATATCGTGGTATAATTGGCTCCCTGCTTTATTTAACTGCTAGCAGACTAGACATCAGGTTTTCTGTCTGTATGTGTGCTAGATTTCAAGCAGAGCCTAAACAGTCGCACTATATTGCTGTAAAACAGATCTTGAAATATTTAAAAGGAACTTCCAATGTGGGTCTTTGGTATCCCAAAGACTCAGACTTTCAACTAATCGGTTATAGTGATGCAGACTATGCAGGATGTAGAGTTGATCGTAAAAGCACCAGTGGTACTTGTCAATTCTTAGGAGATCGATTGATTTCCTGGTTCAGTAAGAAGCAAACATCTATTGCAACGTCCACAGCTGAAGCAGAGTACTTAGCGGCTGGAAGATGCTGTGCTCAAATCTTATGGATACAACACCAGCTTAAGGACTATGGCATTGATGCTTCTGAAGCGTCTATTCTCTGTGACAACACCAGTGCTATTGCTACCACTCTTAATCCTGTACTGCATTCAAGAACGAAACATATCGACATCAGGCATCATTTTATAAGATATCATGTACTCAAGAAGGACGTCAAACTGGAGTATGTGTCGACTGAGCAGCAAGTAGCTGACATCTTCACAAAGCCCCTGCCAGACGCTAAGTTTTTTTATTTTAGAAATCTATTGGGTCTCTTAGAACTGCCTTGATTGTCTCTGTGCTAACAATTTTCAGGTTGAACATCTTCTGGTTTTGTCAAATCTGAGTCTACTGTTCAGGGGGAACAACGTGGAATTCAGGTTTGATAAAATATCAGACTTGGGAGGTCTCAGCTTCAGGGGGAACGAGAGATCTGAATTAATAAGTGCTGAGTCAACTGAATATGTGATATCGGGATACACTCAGATGTCAGGTATACACAGTTGATACTTATCCATGAACAAATCTCGTAATACCGCTGCTGATAAATTAAACAGATCTTAAGGCTGTGACGTGTTAACCACTTGGCGTCAGTTATATTTTTACCCTTTTCACCCTCGCGGTCAAAATTTGAAATCATTTTAAAATATTCTTTCTATTTCGCAATATTGTCAAAATCATTTCAAAAATTGCTCGCGCCATCGGATGATTGACAATTGGTTGTCATCATATGAAACGTCACATCAACATTTTCTCTCTCTAGTAGCTTTTTGCATTCTTGTTTATATTTACGGCGTTTCCTTTTCTCTTTACTCTTACTTTGCGCATTATACTTTCAAACTCCCGTGCATTTATGCTCTCTTGTGCTCTCTGCTTGCAGATTATTTTCTTCTCATGCGTTCTCTTGTTCGTTATACTATCAGAAATGGCATCTTCTTACATCTCCAACGCTCTGCAAATCAACTTCGACTCTGTTTTAGGGATTCAGGACAACGATGGTATGGTGAACATGTTCCTAGCCCTAGAGGCCACTGGGCTTAGAGGTTTTCTAGGTTGTCCGTCAGTGTTGTATGAGCAGGAACTTGAACAGTTCTTTGACACCACTCTTATTCAATATGGTGATGTTACATGTGCCGTCTCAGGAATATATGTCGAAATTTGTGCAAGTAGGTTTGCCGGGTATTCAATCTTCCTACTGATGGGTTAATCGATTTGTCAGAAGTACCGAACGATTTGGTTTTGCAGGCAAGAACTATGTTCTCTAATATGGTCAGCCTGTTCAGTTCTCATGCAAGAAGAGACTGCTGAAATATGAGTTTCGTTTATTGAACGATATCTTGGCAAAATCCATTATTGTGAAAGCGGGTTCTTTTGATGCTGTAACCCACGAAAGATTTTTTATGATGACTTCTATTCATTTTAGGATTAAGGTCAAATGGAGCGAAATTCTGTTTGAGGTCTTGAAGGAAATGGTGGATAGAACCACCATAAGAGCCAAGGGGTTTGCTGCTCAAATTTGTGTTCTTCTGAAGGTCGACCCTTCTGTTACTCTGGGAGAGGCGAAGACCTTCCCTCCTTTGAAAATTCTATATGAAAATACGGTAAACACTTACGTTTCCAGGAATAAAACAATTGACGCTCGTGGTGAAACAGATGAGCCAGATGTGGCTATGGTGGCGTTCTTTTAGAAAAAGTCTGTGTCGAAGAAGCGACCAGCTGCTGTGTCTGAGGCCCCTGTTGTCAAGAAGAAAAGGACATCTTCTGGGAAAGCTGTGTCTAAAGAAAAATATCTGGCTATCGTCTCAGTAGCACTAGATGCTGGACAAATTCAGACTATTGATCCTACTTCTGCTACGCCAGCTGCTCATCCTCCTGCGCCTAAATGCAGAGCACCTAAGAGAAAGCTGAGGATGACCGTTGGTTTTGATAATGAATTTGTTGAAAAGGAGTCTGCTGTGGAGACATTTGTGGTTGAACAGAGTGCGACCACATCTGCTGATGATGTCGACACCATTATTGAAGAAGTAATTGCGGCAACTGCACATATGGAGCAAGCAGATTTTGTAGAATCAGCAGTTGCTGAGGGAATAGAAATGGAAATAGTATTGGTAGACCCTGTGGTCACAAAGTCTGATGATATATTAGTTAAGGTTGATGAGAGCTCGGCTGCTATAACTGATAAGGAAGATTTTGAACCTTTGAGCAAGGTTCGGGAGACATCTATGTCACCAATGCCTGACGATGAATCTCTGACCATCGAAGAGCCTTTGGCTCAAATTCCTGAAGGAATGATGCTTCCTTCACTAACTTCGGCAGAGCCTACAAAAATCAAGTTCTGTAGTACAATTGAGATTCGAGGTGTTGAAGATGGTGATTGGTACAGGGCACATCTGTTAGAGTAGATGCCCAACTAGCCAACTTGTGGCGTGTGGGTTTATAGACTCTTGTATATGACAGTCTTTATATATGATATTCGCATTTGTTTATGGCATTCTTTATCTTCATTATGTTTATATAATGTTAACAATTGTGTTGGATAAATACCTAGAATGCACCATAGTGTATGTTAGATGTGATAGTGGGTATGACGGCTATCATGAAACACATCTAATAGTCACTGTGTATTCTGAATTAGTTCCTAGTCGATTGGGCCGTCAAAATGAGGATAAGGCCGCCCGAGCTTGAGACTAGTATCTGCGATACGAAGTACCATGTTTCATTGGTAGGGAACATTGTGATGTTCTGAGCATGCAGATAGATAGTGACCTGGTGATCTATCGAACTACCCTCGTTCGTACTTTCCAAGTGGTTACCATTTGTCGAGTGGATAAGTCCGAGGTCTTGGTTGTACTGATTAGTCCTCACGACTCGAAACGTCATTGAGACTCTACATGATAGGCGTCTCACTTTGACCCATTTTCCGACTCACTTGGGGTCATTAGGCGGCGGGGTTGGGTGAGACCTCGATACATGTAGGAGTCGATGCTTCGTTGTCGAGGATTCATCGCTCGCTTACATGCGTGGATATCCTATGCTATCTGAAGGGATAATAGTGTATAAATCTCTGGCCAGAGTACTAGAAGTGTTTTAGGTAAATGGGTTTACCAAGTTACACTCGCGATCACTATTCGTTCTCCAAGATGTATGCATAGCTATCGGATCTTTAGCGACTCTCGATTTACCAATGGTCGTTGATCTGATGGGGATATATGGATTGAAAGGACCGTACTGTACGCTAACCACGACCAACTGGTTCTTGCAGGCACTATCAGTGATACCTAGGGGATCATGGCACGATGTTTCTAGGCGCTTTAACATGATCCGTTGGGCAAGTCCGAAATTGTGATTTCGGAGCCACAATGGTTGTGGGCCCACGGCTAGCTGTATCCCTGAACCATTGAGGGTCACACAAGTACTGGATTCAAGATTCCCGCACGGAAACTGAGCTCAATGTGTTGAGCATAGGAGGAGGATTTTTGGAAGTTCGACTTCCTAAAAGTCAACAGGAGTCAAATCATGATTTCCCGCTGTTGAGGGGCAAAACGGTCATTTTGCACTTGGGTTCTGAAAAATGGTTTTTCAGATCATGATATCCAGTTTTGGAAATTGAGTAGATCGGTCCGATCTGATCGGCGATCGGAGTTGTAACGAAGTCGCAGTGATGGATATCGTCATTTGGACCCGGGCCCATTGGGCCGGTCCAAGTTCATTACTAGTCTTATTAAAGGAGACTTACGGCTTCATTATGACATAACTCAACTCATAACCTAACCCTAGGTCCAAAGTTGGCCGCCCCTCCTCTCCCAAAGTCGCCGCCGCCGGCCACCACCATCGCCGCCGCCGCCGCCGCCGCTAAGTGATCGGACTTGTTCCGATCAACTTTTCGAGGAGTTTCCGTCCGTGCTGATCTCTTCAGGCCTTCTAGTGCAGGCTGACGAAGGAACCTTGCTTCCGGTCGTGGACTTTATTAGACGTAATCTACCGCCGCACACCGTGAAGAGCCAGTCTCCCTGTGATTCTGGTTGGAGCCAGGCGCCTGTCGCCAGCGAGGTAACACCCCGAGAAACGCCCTATGAATGGTTTATAGTGCTGTTTATATTGTATTGAACGTTTCCCCGTGCTTAATTTTAAACTTCCTCTGCGCCGCCGGGAGACGGGATCCGGATCCGCCACCGCTTTCCCAACAGGGAACAGTGGTATCAGAGCCAAGGCTCGGATCCTTCAATACAATTGTTGCCTGAATTGCATCTAACTCTCGAATTTCAGATTGAACAACACAAAAAAAACTAAAACTTTGAAGAAACCGGCCACGGCGCCGCCGTGCATGGCGGCGCCCCCGTCCACCGCGCGCATATGCGCGCACGGTACCTTTTGTTGGCGGCGGCCGCCGTCCGGAGAGTCTCCGGCTTCGTTGCGACGGCTGAATTTTACTTCTAGGTTTAGTTCGGGCCTGTCCCGGGCAGCCCATGAAGTTTTCGGGCCGATATTCGATATCGGGCCGATTTTGGTCAATTTTGAAATTTTGAGATTTTGAGCCCAAAATTGTTTTTGGCCCAATATAATGCAATTAAAATTGCTAAACACGATTTTGATTGTAAAATATGATTTTATAATTAAATATGATTTTGTTGATTAAAATTTGATTTTATCGACAAAATGCGATTTTATGATTAAAATATGATTTTGCGATAAATAATTTGATTATTTAATTTATGCATATTAATTAGATTGATTGCATGATTGGGATGATCGAGAGCCATGCCCAATGTCTTAGGTGTATGCTTTAGGTTTTGCTATTTCGGTTGTATTTAATATTGTTGATTATCATTTTATAAAAGTGGGTCTGTTTGTGGCCCGTTCCCACCTCTTAAAATGTATCCCTTATGTGTCATGGAAATTTATTATAAATTACTAGACTTAGTGGGAGGACTTTTGAAGATGGTGGGCCCGATGACGATCAAAGATATTAAAGACCGAAGATCTATAAAACCGTAAGCAAATGTAATAGGATTGCATTGCATATTGCATTTCATCTAGGATTGGACCCAGGTCCGTGATTGGCAACCACGGACCGCATAGCTCTCGCGATCGATCATCCCAATGTTTATATATGTGATATATAGTTAGTTGAATCCGCATGTTTTAAATATGATTTAAAATATATTGCATGAGACCGAATTTTCGAAAATAAAATCCCTCGTTTTAAATACTATTTAAAACTAATATCAAGATAAAAGTTTATTCGATAAATCGAAGGGGATTTAAATTTGTTTAAATTATCCCTACCTTCCATCAACAATTGGTGTACGCCGATGCTACCCGTATACATGGCCCGGATCATATTATTGAGGGGGTCATGTATGCCGGAAAGTTGTCCACGCCATTGACAATCGCTGTGAGTCGGTTGGAACTCCCTTTAACGTTGGCTCATATTATTGGGGACGTTAAGGGGACCGTCCTTCACGACTCAACATTGATGGGTCATCTTGACACGTGATAGTAAACGGCGTCATATTATTGGTCCCTTACTGGACGTGAGGTGAATACATGGAGGTTGCACCGGTTGCAATCGGAAACTACCTTTTGGGGGTCGTGGTTGGCTGATAATATTCGGGACCATGATCGCTTGATTGGGCTCCGTGTACCCACTAAAGAAACTTACTTTCTCGATTTCATTAGAGGGTGGTGAAATCGTTAAAATAGTGGGAGGGTAATTCATAGAACTAAACGACCTTGTTTTATGTCTTAGCGATTATTTTATATAGTTAGTGATGATTGTCTGTTTTCTTTTCAGTATTACTGCTTACATAATGTCTTCGATCAAAAACCCACTCGCTGTTATACTGGATAGCAACAAGTTCACCGGTCTGAACTACCAAGACTGGCTTCGAAACCCAACATTGTGTTGGCTTCGGAGAAACTATACGATAAAGAAGAGCCCTCCGAAGGAAGCCCCTACTGATATCAGCCCTGAGGAGCTGGTGACGCTTCAGCAATGGTGGGACGACGAGCTTAAGACTCGATGCTATGTGATGGCATCGATGTCTAACGAAATGCAACGGCGCTTTGAGAAGACAAAGTATGCTGCTGACATACTTTTTCATCTCAAAGAACTGTATGCGGAGAACTCTCGACATGAGAGGTTCACGACTGTCAAGGAGCTTATGACGAGCCGCATGCGGGATGGGACTTCGGTCCGCGAGAATGGGGTTCGTATGATTGGGCTCGTTGAAAAGCTGTCGGGCCTTGATATCACACTTCCACACGAGCTATCTGTGGATGTGCTTCTCCTATCACTGCCTGCTGCATTCGACCCCTTTGTGGTCAACTTCAACATGAACAAGCTGGCAGCCACCCTTGAAGAGGTGGTTAACATGTTTATAGTGTTCGAAGGAACCATAAAGAAGGACAAGCCCGTCCTCCTCATGGGCTCTTCTTCCTCTGCGAAGAAGGGGCCCAGACGCAAGGGAAAGAAGCGTTCTGCCCCTGCGAAGGAGGAAAAGCCCACCAAGAAGCCAAAGGCAAATGCTTCCAAGCCGAACAAGTCTGAGGATGTTTGCCACCACTGCCACAAGCCTGTGCATTGGAGGAGGAACTGCAAGGAATACCTCGAGCAGTTGCGAACTGCAAAAGATATGTTCTATATCGAAATAAATATGTCTATTAATTCGACTTCTTGGGTACTTGATACCGGATGGGGATCTCATATCTGTAATGATTTGCAGGTGATGACAAGAAGCCAACGTCTTAGAGAGGGTGAGACCCACTTGAGGCTTTGCAATGGAGCAAGAGTTGCTGCAGTAGCTATAGGAGATGTTTATTTATTTTTGTCTTCTGATTTTAAGTTGTTATTGAGAAACGTTTTGTTTGTTCCCGAATTAATAAAGAACATTATTTCTGTTTCTATGCTTGATAGTGATGGATATTCTTGTATGTTTGCTAATTCGATTTGCAATATTTACAAGAATGAATGTTTAATTGGAATTGGGGAACGCGAAAACGATTTATACACCTTAAAATTAAAAGACGTTCCAACTCGCGATGTCGAAGCACATACAACAACGATTAAAAGGAAACACGATAACTTGAACCCAGCACAACATTGGCACGCTAGGCTAGGTCATATTTCTCTAAGTAGGATGAACAAGTTAGTTAGGAGTGAAATGTTTGATCTGTCAGACATTAACTCCCTACCGACTTGTGAGTCTTGTCTCAAGGGAAAGATGACTAAGCAACCCTTCAAGGGCAAGGGTGAGCGTGCTCAAGGCCTATTGGATTTGATCCATACTGATGTGTGCGGCCCATTTAGTATTGGTACTAAGTACGGTCACACATACTTCATCATCTTTACCGACGATTACTCCAGGTATGGGTACTTGTACTTGATGTAGCACAAGTCTGAATCCTTTGAAAGGTTCAAAGAATTCAAGGCTGAAGTAGAAAATCAACTAGGCAAAAGTATTAAAGCACTTCGATCCGATCGATGTGGTGAATACTTGAGTGCTGAATTTCAAGACTATTTGAAAGAGAATGGGATTCTCGCACAGTGGACCCCTCCGGCCACACCACAGCTCAATGGTGTAGCGGAGCGTCGTAATCGAACCCTGTTTGACATGGTTCGATCTATGATGAGCTTCACTGAACTTCTTACCTTGTTTTGGGGCTATGCACTCGAAACGGCGGTAATGTTGTTGAACAATGTCCACACTAAGGCAGTGGATAAAACTCCATATGAGATATGGATGGGAAAACCACCCAAGTACTCATTTATGAGGATTTGGGGATGTCCTGCTTACGTGAAGAAGACAGTGGGAGAAAAGCTGGATACGAGATCAATCTTATGCTACTTCATTGGGTATCCAAAGAATTCCATTGGATATTACTTCTACTATCCAAGTGAAACAAAAGTGTTTGTTTCTAGAAATGCCACCTTTATGGAAAGGGAATTTCTACTTGATAGAAAGGGCAGAATAGTAGAACTCGAAGAGGTTCAAGAACCAACTGAAGTACCAGGTGAATCTCCTGTGCCTCCAGATCCAGTACCAGAAATGGTCGCACCTAGGAGATACGAAAGGGTTCCTAGGGCTCCTGAGAGATATGGTTTTCTCCTTGAAGATGATCAGGTTGTTGGATCTGATCCAAGGACTTTCAAGGAGGCGATTTCTGATGCTGATTCTAATTTGTGGCTTGAAGCAATGCAGTCTGAGTTTGACTCAATGCATGCTAACCAAGTTTGGACTCTTGTTAATCCTCCCGAAGGAATTGTTCCTATTGGGTGTAAATGGGTATACAAGAGGAAACTTGGGCCTGATGATAAGGTAATGACCTACAAGGCACGACTGGTCGTGAAAGGTTACACTCAGAGGCAAGGTGTTGACTATGATGAAACCTTCTCGCCAGTCGCAATGTTCAAGTCAATTAGAATCTTACTTGCCATAGCCGCATGGTACGACTATGAGATATGGCAAATGGATGTGAAAACTACGTTCCTTAATGGAAACATTAAGGAAAAAATGTATATGACTCAGCCTGAGGGTTTCACATCTGTTGGAAGCGAGCATAAGGTATGCAAGCTTCAGAGATCGATCTACGGTCTCAAACAAGCATCGCGAAGTTGGAACCTGAGATTCGATGAAACAATTAAGGAATTTGGTTTCATCAAGAATCCCGAGGAGCCATGTGTATATAAGAAGGTAGTTAAAAGCGCTGTGACATTCCTCGTAATTTATGCTGATGACATTCTACTCATTGGGAATGATGTAGGAATGCTGCAGTCAACTAAAGTATGGTTGTCTAATAGATTCTCGATGAAGGACATGGGTGAAGCATCCTATATTCTTGGAATACAGATCTATCGGGATAGATCGAAACGGATGCTCGGACTCACCGAAGCTACCTACATCGATACCATACTTAAGCGGTTCACTATGGAAGAGTCCAAGAGAGGACACCT